>PVKM010027559.1:0-18722 GCA_004027735.1 Carollia perspicillata
TTTAGAGTTGATCCTTCATTAATATACTTCCAGATTATGCCCATTGATTATAACCATTCACCTAATGAAGGATATCTTGATTGCTTCCAGTTTGGGGCAATTACAAATAAGCCTGCTGTAAATATCAGTGTGTAGGTTTTTGTGTGGACATAGGTTTTCGACTCCTTTGGGTAAAATACTAAGAAGCGTGATTGCTGAATTGTATGCTAAGACTATGTTTCATTTTGAGAGAAGCCACCAAACTGTCTTCCAAAGCAGCTACATCATTTTGCAATCACATCAGCAGTGAAGGGAAGTTCCCATTGCTCCACATCCTCACCAGCACTTGGTGTTATCAGTGTTCTGGATTGTTGGCCATTCTAACACATGTGCAGTGGTATCTCCTTTTTGTTTTAATTTGCGATTTCTTGCTGACATATGATGTAGAGTCTCTTTTCACATGGTGATTTGCTTTCTGTATATTTTCTTTGGTGAAGTGTCTGTTAAGCTCGTTGGCCCATTTAAAAAATTAGGCTATTTTCTTATTGTTGAATTTTGTAAATTCTTTGTTTTGGATAATGGTTATCTTTATCAGAAGTGTCTTTTGCAAATATTTTCTCCATGTCCATTAATTTTAAAATGCCTAGGTTCATCTCATCCCTGTCACTGTACAGCTTTTCACTGAGAATCAAAAATGAGCCTTTTTTTTCCTCCCTAGAATTATGTTGTGCCATGTGGTAGCCACTAACCATACAGGGATATTTTTGTTTAAATTAATTTAAAGTAAATAAAATTAAAATTCAGTTCCTCCATTGCACTAACTACATCACAAGCGCCGCATGTGGGTAGCGGCTACGGTCATGGGCAGAGCAGACATAGAATATCTCCATCGTGCACACAGAGCTATTGGACGGTTCTGCTCTTTAGATTCAGGGGGTTGTATTTCCACAAGATAAGAACATACTACATTTTCTGTATGGAGATCATAATGTATTTACATAATGCCAGAATAATCTTTTTATTTAATTTTGCTTCTTTCAAACATTTAAATGTTCATCTAAATGGATCAATGTTAAAAATAGTTAAGGTAATTTGCCACTATCCCCAGCTGTTTCTGGCGATTATAAGTGTCTGCACAATTGCTCTTATCTTTTCATACTTTTATTCTTTATTTTTATTGTTGACACTATGGCAGACGACCCTATTTTACCCCCCTTTGCCCACCTCCACCCAGCCCCCTCTCCCCCTTCACTACGGCCATCACCACAATGTTCTCTGTGTACATGGGTTATACAAATATGTTCTTTGTCTTCTTTGCATAATTTTTAAATCTGTTTAAGGGACTGAATTACCTATGTATTCCTTGAGTCTCACTTCCTTGAGATAGAAAAGGAGAACACAAGTATTCATGAGGAAATCAAGACTTGACTCTCTTTCTTTTGCCTGATTTGAATGCCTAAGCATTTTATAGGGATAGTATGCCCATGAATAAATGGAATATAGTTTCTGTTTTAAATACATACCTAAAAGCCAGTGTCTACTAGCCCCTAGATGAGGAGACATGGGCACAGATCAAATTAGCAAGAGCATTAAATAAATAATTGAAATAGCTCCAACTAACTAACCAAGCAAAGTAAATAAATAAACCCTAAATTGGCAGGATGTTCCTGGCAATCGTACATCCTATCAATGTTTGCTGGTTACCAGTGTTCTTGATGCAATTAAAATGCAGTAGTGTTCATATATTGTACTCTAAGAAACATTTTTTCAAACAAGAATGCTTGCTATTCTACCAAGGATGACTTAATGTAATGATGAGATTATGCAAAGTTGTAGTATGCATCATTGCTAGCTTTGCGGTATTTTGCTCTTCCATTGTAAACATAATGTATGTTTATATACTTCAGACCTTTATAATGTTTCTCTCCAAAGATATAAAAAAGAAATACATAAAAAACCTAGTGATGAATATTTACAAGTTTTGTTTTCCTAGTCCTATGTTCTTGCCTTTCTTCTCTCTCTCTCTCTCTCTCTCTCTCTCTCTCTCTCTTACTCTCTCACACACACACACACACACACACTCCTGGAGTTATAAATGGCAAGAAAACCTTTCAACAAAACCATTCACGGTGTCTTTTGTACTTAGCATCACATAGTCCAGAATAGAAGCTCAGCATATTTCTTCTCTCTTCACAACTTGATGAGGATTGAGTGGTGACTGCTGGAAGACATTTTCCATTCTTCTTCTCTTATCTCCCCATCTTTCTGGATGCTCAGGAAAAGAGTGCTATGCTTATTTTTCTGTTTAAAAATCAAGTGTTTCCTGTGAGTCATCACCCAGAGGAGTACTGTGATTCCATTTTATGGCTGAGTAAACACAGAGATCTGATTTCAGGCTAGGGAAAAATTTCAAAGTGCAAATATAAATCACGTTGTTGATCCTTTTTTGCCTCTTCTAAGAAATCCTGCCAGGCATCCAACACGAGGTTGAAAATCACACTTCCTCCTTAAGCATGTGATTGCCCACTTTTCTTCACCCTTCTTTTGTTAAGAGCATGACATTTCTTTCTTGAATTTTTTTCTCACAACTTGGGGAACCTTTATAATTGATTTTTCAAAGTTAGCTAATTTTAATTATTAGTGTTTGGAATAATAAGGTAAGATGTTTCAGGATAAAGCATCAGGGTATAGTCCAAAGAAATGTTTAATAAGAAAAGAGCTGGGGCAAACTATTAGATACACAAATAAATCTATTTTTCTATCTATGTGGTTATACAGCTGAAATGCAGAGAAATTGAAAACTGTAGAAGGTCAGGTAGGAATGGTTAAGATATTCTTTGCATCTTGTAACCCCATGCTGGTTTCCTTGTTGCCTCATGTCTTTCATTCTTGAAAAGGGGGAATGCAATTCATAGCCCACAGCCATCATGAAGCAAGAACACTGAAGAAGAAAAACATCTATCAGCTCCTTTGGCCATTTGGCCAATTTGGGAACTTACGTGAAGGAAGGAAAGAATGAGACAGATGAGAGTAGTGAGATGGACATATGTGAAGAGCGGGTGAGCTGAAGCAGCTTTGTTACTCCAAATCCTGCCATTCCCTTAACCACATCGAATCAGTTCTGGCCCTTTTGAACCATTAACTCAGTTTATGATTAAATACAATCCATTTGATCTCTCTCTCTCTCTCTCTGGATTGCAAATCTCCTTGCCTCATCTCCTGCAAATTTCCAAGTCCTCAAATTAAAGATTTGGAAGTCCATACAACTAGGGTTTTGTGAATAGATGAAGTCAGAAGGATGATCATGAAGCCCAACAATAACAAGCATTTTACTTCTAGGACTGGAAGGGAGAGAGCCTGCCTCCCAGAGGACACCTTGACATCCTAGGTCAGTGATGCACCCTCAGCAGATTTAGCTTCTTGCACACATCTCCTTTCCCACTGGAAGTCTACTAGTCCCTGCCATGCACTGTGTTACCATTAGAGTGGCTTGAAACAGGGAGCCTGGATCCTTCCACTGAGCATTTGCTTCTGTGGAGCCTTCACACAAAACAATATGAAGGAGCCTGTTCGTTGGATACAATGATTTTTTTTATCATTTCCTAGAGTAAATTCTGTTTGGATATAAAGATGTATAGACAAAATAGTATCCTTTAGAGTGAAAGGTGGAATGGAAGAGAGGTGGACAGATGCCAGGGCCTGCACATTGGCTGGACTTCCAGTTGCCAGTGCCTGCACTTTTCTTGCTACTGAAGCCCACTCTGCCTCCCATATGGGAGGCCTGGCAAACGGCAGAATTGTCCCTGACGAAAAGCTCTCATTCAGTGACTGAGGCAATGACTGATGGGAGTTGGTACGTAAATGTTCCAGCTCCTTCACCTTCTGGGGTGCATATTCTACACTGGCTTTCAGTGTTTCCCCAGTGCAATAGCTGACCTCCTAACACCCTGCAGTGGCTGGCTTCCTACCTTGTCTCACTTTTCCTGTTTCCTCTGATCATGATCTTCTCCTCTTAAACTAACTAACTGATTTGCACTTGAACCTCTCTTTTAGGGTTTGCTTCTGTGGGAGGCCAGACTAAAATAGGAAGTCAAATTGGAAATTTTACTTACTACACGGTAGGGTAAAAGTAGATTTACAGTTTTGAGTACATGAAACAGAGTTTATTCTTGCATTATTATTTATTAATTATTATATTATTTTCAATATAAGCACCTGCAAACCTACTTTTGCCCATATATGTATTGCCCATGTAAATTATATATATATGTATATATATAATTTAAAAGGAAACCTTTTACAAGTAACTTGTGCCTAAGCACTTTACAGATATAAATCCCATAAATCTTTTGAAACTTTCCGAGTCGAGGCACCAAAGAAAACTTGTATATTTGAATTCTTTGCAACAGTAGAAAGTAAATGATTTCAGTGTTTTCTGCTTTAGTTTCTCTTATTAAAACTGAGTAATTGTAATAGTCACCACCCACTTTTATGGAATTTTAAGTTTTTATTGATATTTTAATAATACAACTAATTCATATTATTCTATTTTTATGTCAACCAATAGTTGTTGATGTTACCAGGGGGAGACTATAGACAGGCCCCCCTCCCACCCCAACTTGCTCCTTGGTTCTTGACTTGCTCGCAAGAGATGAATTCAAGCCAGAGACAAACATGTATAATGGAAATGAGTTAGCACGTTCATTTATGAAACACGTATAAGCACAAAGCCGCAAGCAGACACCCAGCTGGTCTGAATGCCCCAGGTGTAGAGGAAAGAAAGTTGGTAGTAAATTTGTTAGTAAGTTTGTTCCATACACTTGAGCCAAGGCTACAAGTGGGCACTCAGCTAATCTGAGTACGTCGACTATTGGGGTTCAGGGGTTACATACCTTCGTCAGTTTCTAGGTTCCCCCTCCCCTTCTAAATCTTAGAAACAATGTACAGCTACAAAGGCTTTCTTTCTGGGCCAGTAAAGGCTCTTTGTCTTAGTTAGTGAAATTAATTGCTACAGAGGCTCCCTTTCCCAGCACAGAGTCTCAAGGACTCCCCTCCACCTGTGCTATCTCTGCTTGTGATGTTCAGAACACCCATAAATCTTATTAAATAGGCTCAGGACGGTTGAGTCAATGGGTGAAACAGGTCTTCCTCCTCCTCCTTGCCTTAGTTTTTACTACCTGTTCTACCTAACAGTTGGCACCAATTCAACACCAACAGGAGTCCCCAGTTTGGGGGTGTGGTGAAGAAGGAAAGTTTTTTCAGTACCAAACAGCTCCGCTGTGATATGGCATGGCTGTGAAAACAGCATGGGTGGGAGACAGCCCTGGGCCAGGCCCCTTTCCAGCTACACAGCTCTGCTCTGCTCTTCTACGGTCTGGTTTGTGCTGCACTGGTCTTCTCTCTTGTGCTCTGGCAAGACATCTCCCGAGTTTCAGCTCATCCAGGGAGATGCAGTCTTCAGTCTATGAGGCAAAGGGAGACCAGCACCCCAAGCCAGAGGGGAGATGACCTACATGGACAGAAGTCCTCACTCCTGGTCCCTGATTGGTCCATCTTTATAAAAATGAACACTCTAAATCCTTGCAGTTTGATTAGTCCAAATGGCATTTTCCTGATAGGTCAGAATAGAACTGCTCTGATTGGCCAGAGCTGTGCATCTCTGATTGGATGAGGAAAGCCTCAGTCCTATTGGTTGAAACAGGATTCCAAAAACTCCTTTATTGGGCCTACTCTCAGGGCAGAAACACCCTGTAGGCAGGCAGTTCCATGCAGAGACAGGCAATTCAGCGCAGGCTCCCTGGGAAGTGCAGTTAGCATGAGATGGCCTGTGCAGGGACGGCTGCTGGGCCCTGGTTTTAAAATTTGAGCCCAGTTAGCCACCAGGAACCCTTCTTACTTAGTGGAAATCTTTTTTTCCCCTTCAGAGTTCACATTTATTATAACAAAATGACATAAAACATATTAAAATGCACTGTGGTATGGCATATAATAAGAATGAAAAATTTCTTCATGAAGACATGAAATTTAAAATCAGATTGCCTGGGTACAGATCCTGTTTCTGATGATTTTCTAGCTGTAACTTTGGGCAAATCACTCTCTGTGCCTTAGTTTCCTTCTTTGTAATATTGGGATAATAATTGTTCCTAATTCATAAGGTTTCTGTATGGATCAGCGAAATCATAACTACAGAATTTATCAGTGCCTGGCATATAGTAAGAGCTTGATAAATGGTGGCTGTTAACTTCAATTGTAACTACTCCTCAGTTTGGGTTATGTGATGTCAGTGTCCAGTTATTGTCAGAACCATTTTCGCTGCTGTTCCTCAGGGCTGGGTCATTTTCCCCTAGGAAAATGTAAACAACCATGGATCAGTATGCTTCTGTTAGGAGTGTGACTATGTCTCTGTAAGTAAATCAGGGCTTACCAGCCATTTCACCTTTCACCCCCACCATTGGTCACAGATTTAAGCAAGAAATGAAAGACGTATTACTGAAGCACAACAAGAAGTCTTCCTGAAATTAAACACTTTTCCTGGGTCTTGGCAACAGTACGCTGCTAACGATGAGGGGAGAGAATAGTTAATTTAGTCATCTTCCCCCCTACATCTTCTTGTCTTCCCAGTGACATGGCAACTGGTTAATCACCATCAAACCGCTCCCTCCTCCTACCCTCCTCTATCCTCACTGCTTTGCCATTGTTTTAGTCTTTATTACTCATTATATAACGTGTTGACTTTCAACTGGTATCCCTTTTGTGAGTCATCAATTGACTTAATCTGTGTGTTTTATAATCCTCTGATTCTTTGGATGGCACCTGGTAGTTTTTGACAGATGTTATTATCTTAATGAAGCACCAAACAATTGGAGCATTGTGCATATGTCCTCATATTCCTAAATCTAAGAGGTTTTCCCCTTATTTTCCCATGTTTCAAGATTTCCTAGAATGTAATAAGTATTAAGCTTATGAAGTCAATTTAGTCAAAGAAGGTTGAATATAATTTATTCCTTTACAAAAAACAGATGTATGAAATTTTTCTCATTGTTCTAAAAAGAAATACTTCACTTATTTAACCTGCACATATTTACTAAATATCCGTTATGTACCCAGTGCTATCGGGGAATTTAAAGGAGAAGGAGAAGGGTGTGGAGCATAAGAAGGAAGAAGAGGAGGAGAGGTAAAAGGAGAAGAGGGAGGAGGTGGAGAAGCAGAAGCAGGAGGGAAAAAGGAGAGGGAGGAGGCGAGGAAAAGGAAGGGGCAAACATCCCTAACCCTTCAAAAGCTTACACTCTTTCGGGAAATAAACATATAGGTAGATAAATAGAGGGTACAAATGGCATAGTGCATTAGCTAAGTTCCTGACCCCACTGATGCCTGGGCTCAAATACTTAAAGGGTTCATACCTTCCATCAGTTTGTGGGCTGATATGTAAAACCTCCATAAAGAAATCATTTTTTAAAATTCCAATCCTGGTACTGAATCCCTGGAAAATGTCAGGAGTCATTACTTCTCCCACACCCCCCCACCCCACCAACTTGGAAGTGGAGTGCAAATTAGGGGGAAAAAGTGATACAACCGAGTTCTGGAAGCTCTGCTGTCAAATTCTCCTGCACGGGCCTGAAGTCCATGTCCAGCCCACAACCGAGGGTGTTTCCTTACTGGTGGGAAGTGAAAGGAATTAGCTTATTGTTGTTGTTATTTGCTGCAATAAGGATCTCTGGGGGCCTTTCCAGGAAGATAAATTTCACAAGCTGCAGCAAATGGAGCAAGTGGGTTATCTTTGCTCTTTTATTGTCGCTTTATTTATTTATTTATTTATTTATTTAATCCTTACCAAGGGCGTTGTTTTTTCATTGCTTTTGCCAGGGGAGCAGGGAGAGAGAGAGAGAGAGAGAGAGAGAGATTGATTGGTTGCCCTCTCATATGTGCCCTGATCAGGGACTGAGCCCACAACTCAGGTATATGCCCTGACTGGGAGACAAACCTGCAACCTTTTGGTCTATGGAATGATGCTCCAACCAACTGAACCACATTGGCCAGGGCTATCATCACTTTTAGAGAATAGAGGGGCCTACCTATTGGACCCTTCTCAAATGAGGACATAGGATTATGTTTGTCACACAATGGCCTATGATTTTTTTACATAAGATATAAATTAGTCAGAATACCACCTACCCCTGTGAGGCAATAACATGGATGTGCATGTAACTATGTGGTCACCTCACAAAATAGAGGCTCATTCCTTCTTTGGAATTTGGCAAAACAATTTCACCAACAGAGGACCAAAAGCTTGTATACATATCATCAAAACATCACATAATATTGTTGTGAGTAGAGATAAATAAAGGGATGGTAAAGAAGTTGACTATCTTAAAGTTCTCAAACTTCTGCCTCGTTGCTTAACTTAGATCCAAAATTGACCTAATTCATAAAAAGGAGTTGTGGCTGAATTTGCCAAGTGGTTGAATAATGTTAATGGGTACACATTCAGGAAGGATTCACACAAGTTGTGGGTCATGAGCTAAACTGATAAATTGGTACAATTCAGGTACTTAAAGTATATCATCTGAAGTTGGGTTCAAAGCTTATAAATAGAGAAACATGGGAATTTATACTGACAAAAAGATAAGGAAACATTTTCAATAAACCATTTTGGAGATAGCCTGAGATTTAAAATATGACAAAGAGGGTTGTGTCAAAAATTATTCCAAATTTTACTATACCCTTGAAACCAGTGTGGAGTCAGTTCAGGAAGAGCAAGGATGAGACAAAAGGTTTTAAACATTTGACTTTAAGGTGTTGATGTGGCTTTGAAGAGGCCTGTCACTTGGGTGGATGGAAAAATGAAATTGAAGCATACTAAAGGGGTGAGATGAGAGTTAGAGAATTGGAGATCATCCATGTAGACGTTTCAGCTGGAACCGTGAGAGCTCAGGGTTCTCTCTGGAGCTCACAGAGCAATGGGTGCAGAGGGCAGGTATGAAGACTATAGGCATCCAATAATGTGGGAGGTGAAGAAGGAAGACAAATGAGAATAGGGCAGAAAAAGAAGACTGCAAGGCTGGAGGACATAAAGGAAACTAAGAAGTCAGAAAAAATAATAATAAAGGCTGAATTTCAAGAAGCACATGATCAACAGCCTAAAATGTTATGAGGTGAAGTCAGATGAGAATTGAGGAAAAGCTGTTAAATGTTATCACATTCAGGAAAGTAATTTCGATGTTGTGACAGAGCTAGAAGTCAGAATGTAGAAGGTGAAGCAATGAGAGGATACAAAGAAAGATGCGGCCAGAACTTGAACAGAAAATGAAGTGAATAAAAGAAAAGTGAAGGTGAATTTTAGGTGAAGCTAGTGAGACTTAAGCTTCAGGGCCCCTCGCTTACGTGGACTCCTTCTAAGGTCATAGGAGGAGCCCTTGCAGTCTGTTCATTGTAGATTTTTGCAAAAGTAACATATTTTAACTGCAATTGGCTATAAGACCATTTCCTTTCCATTTTAACTTCCCCTCAGTTTGAGAATCGGTTAAAGAAAAGTCGAATTGGAGATACATTTAGTTTGCATATATTGGGATCATGGGGTATAAAGTCATATCAGGGTAACGTTATTATTGGTTGTTCAGCTATAAAAATAGCTTCTAGAGATATTTTCTGCCTTCTCTACCTAGTATCATGACATGAGGACATCAACAAAAAGTTGGTCAAGTCTTGCCAGTATAAAGGGTATTTAAAGTTGTCTCTTAGATAGAGATTCAAGATGGAGGTGGAGTAGGTACAAGATATACTCACAGCCCCCCAGGACAAACTAGAATTACAACTAAAATATAGAACAATCAACCTGAATAACAAAGACTAGCTGAACCCAAGGTGGGCTCCCCAGCCCAGAGCACACAAGCCAGGAAGACGTGCCCACATAACACCTGCCTGTGAAAATCAGTAAGGATTCTCTGTCTGCCAGGGTGAGATGACCATCTGCTAGAGACACTGGCGCTCTTAAAAAGCCATTGCACAAAATCTCGTTCTCAGCCACTCACCCTGGGCTCGGTGGAGGGAGGGTGGAGCAGACTAGTCATGTGAGGTGTAACCGGGGCTTGTGGCTCAGGCGAGGGGAGAGAGCTGAAGGCACAGCCACCAGGATTCTGTGCTGAGTCCTACTCCCACACCACAGATGCCATCTTTCTTGGGTGGAGCACTCCCCTCCTACAGCATCAGACCGCGGAATGCAATAGCACCCTTCAGACTCCCTGTCACCCCACCCTGCAGAGCTCATACCCTGCTGGGTAGTCAGTGGCATGGGCAGTAGTGTAGAGGTCCAGGAAGACTCAGGGGCAGGATGTCAGTGACTAAGTGGTACCACTCTGAGGCAGGAAACCACTCCTCCCTCCTTCCTCCAAAAGTGACCAGCACTCCCCCTCACAGGACAATCCACTAGCCCCTTCTTCCTAACTTCTGGGGGCCCCACCCCGCTGAGCTCAGGCTCCTAGCAGAAACTAGGACAGAGAGTTGTTTGGCCATAGGATTGGGGTCACTTTTTCCTCATACACCCAACTGGTGCAGAGCCTCCTTTTCACATGGCCAAATCTTGGTCTGTTTGGGCCTGGTAAAGTCTGTTGGCCTCACCCTGACAATATCCTGAGATCTCAACTCACCACAAAAGTCTGTGGGTACCTAGCTGGTGGCATCTAGACTTGGTGTACACTGGGACTTTTACTGAGTGGCCTCAAACCTAGCTCTGGCACTGAGATTGAACCTGTTATCAGTCTAGTGAACATCACTTGCCTGTACCTGGTGACTCACTGAGAACCTATTTCATGTAACTCAAGTACCACCAAAGGCTCTTTTAGTGACTGAGGCTAACAGATAGCTTGCAGGCTGAGGTGGATCTCAGGGTACCTTGAGCTGTTTGCTGACCTACTTCTGGACTTGGCTCTGGAGGAAGTCAGACTTGGTGCACAGTTTTGTCCTTTCCACATACACCCAGGCCCAATAGAGGCAGCCACAAACTGGATCACTTTGTAGCTCCAAACAGGTTGCCCAGGGCCAGTCATAGTAGCATCTGACACTGGTCTATACTAGAGTCTCTCCTAAGAGGCCCAAGAACCAACATGCCCACTGACCAGCCTCAGACAACATCAGAGCAGGATTCAATTAGCTTCATCAGCAGCATATCCAAAAGGAGCTCTTGCAGGAACCAGACCCTGCTGAGGCACCTGCACAGCAGCTCATCTACTGTAGTCAAGGTCCATCCTCACAAGCAGCCAGTCTGAGGGTCTAAAACATGCACAAATGGGCCAATAGGAATCAAGACTCAATTACAATAGGAGGGCTCACATAACTCATGCAAGGGATATTCCTAGAGCACCCAGCTCAGGTGATCGAGGAGATCGTCCCACTGGATCCCACAGGACAACTACTCAAATAAGCATGAAGAGAAAACCAAAATGATGAGACAGAGAAACATGCCTTAAATGAAAGAACAGGAGAAATCTCCAGGAAAAAAGAGCTAAATGAAATGGAGGTAAGCAATTTACCAGATACAGAGTTCAAAAAATGGTTATAAGGATGCTCAAGGAACTTAGTGAGAACTACGACAGTATGACAAAGGCCATAGAAACCATAAAAAAGAACCAGTCATAAATGAAGAATAAAATATCTGAAAAGAAGAATACACTAGAAGGAGCAAACAGTAGGTTGGATGAAAGAAAGGATCAAATCAGTGATTTGGTATATAACGAGGCAAAAAACACCCAATCAGAACAGCTGAGAGAAAAAAATACAAAACAATAAAAAAAAAGAGTAAGGAGCTTATGAAACAACTTTCAGTATACCAACATTTGCCATCATGGGGGTACTAAGCAAAAAGAGAGAGAGCAAGAAATTAAAAACTTATTTGAAAAAATAATGATACAAAACTTCCCTAACCTGGTGAATGAAACAGAAATACAAGTCCAGGAAGCACGGAGAGCACAAACAAGATAAACCCAAACAGACCCATACCAAGACACATCATAATTAAAATGCCAAAGGTTAAAGACAGAGTCCTAAAAGCAGCAAGAGAAAAGCAGTTAGCTACCTATAAGGGAGTTCCCATAGACTGTCAGTTGATTTCTCAAAAGAAACTTTGCAGCCCAATAGGAATTGGTAAGAAATATTTAAAATGATGAAAAGCAAAGACCAACAACCAAGATTTCTCTGCCCAACAAGGCTATCATTTAGAATCAAAGGACAGATAAAGAGCTTCCCAGACATGAAAAAACTAAGGAAATCATCATCACCAAACCAGTATTACATGAATGTTAAAGAGTCTTCTTTAAGAAGAACAAAGATAAAAATGACAATAAATACATATCTCTGAACAATTGAATCTCAAAAACAAAATACACAAACAAGCAGAATGGAAACAGACATAGATATAGAGAACATTTTGATGGTGGCCAGATGGGAGTGGGTCAAGAGGATGAGTGAAAAAGGAGAAGGAATTAAGAAGTACAAATTGGCTGTTACAGAAAAGTCGTGGGATGTAAAGTACAGCACAGGGAATACAGTCAATAATATTCTAATAACTATGTATAATGTCAGATGGGTACAAGATTTATTGGGATGACCACTTAGTAAGTTTATAATACCTAATCACAGGGGTGTACACCTGAAACTAATATAATATTGTATGTCAACTGTAATTGAAAAATAAAAAAAATGATTGAAAACACCTCAAAGAAGGAAGCAATAAGTGTGTTAATAAATTCATATGGCCTATGTCAAAACTGAATATCTTTTATTAAAGCAAATGCTCTGTCCCTAGTCAATATGCAGTGTGCCAATTTGGACTTCTTGGCTTATCTCCGCTTTTATTCGGTAGGCATCTGTCAGATCTCCGTGGCAAGATGTCCATTGGCTGACTCCCAGGTCCTTATGTAACAATAAGAAAACAGCTAAAGCAAGTGCATGTCCTTCTCAAATGAGAATTTTGGTTGAATATAAACATATTGCCTCCAAGGTCTTCCATTATGTTAAATGCTTCCACCTCTCGAAAGTGGTTGTATTACTTCATGAATTCAAGATTATATTATTTCATGAAAGTGGATGTAATTATCCTATTAGGATCTTTAGCATTATTTAAATATTTTTAAAATCTATGATTAAATTTTATTGGGTTAGTTAGGTCAAATGTCAATATGAATGCCACAGCGTGACATTTCTAAGCACTGTTTTATTTACAGAGTAAACACGCCTATGTTGTGATGTGGGGAATGACTCATGACAGACAAAAACTTTATAGGAGGTAACTGTCATTTGATTAAGTGGATTAAGACCAATTTTTTCCTGAGATGCACTACATGTAAATTTCTAGAGTGGACTATCTCATAGTACTTTATTTTTCCTGTGCTAATCTATACATTATCCATTTTTTATAGTTTTCAAGTACAGTTGTTTCCATTTTCTCTCCACCACTACCTCCCCATATTATCCATTTTTGGAATGAATTGGTGGGGTTGGAGTATTTTTGAAAGCTCATCTGCTTTTAAAATGAGTCATTTCTACCAATATTTTTACCAGATAGAGATAATAACCAAAGTATTGCTCCAAGAAATAATCTAAATATAGTGTTTGTTTGTAGCTAATTAAATGCAGAAACTTAATCTGGGTGTCTATATGGCAATTCTTCAAATGTTCTTGGCTGCTGCCTTCATGTAGAACTGTGATGCGGATGATTAAAGCTTCTGTAGTCAGCTGAATGTTACCTGATTTGATTTCAGTACATTTCACTAACATCAGTAACAGCCATCTTAGCAACCTTAGGCAAACGATATTTCAATACTCTAAGAATTTTAAAAATGTTGCTTTTGTATGTACAAGAAACTAATAAAAAGTACATTAAACTATAGTAACATACTTGGTTTTGTGTGACTCCAAATATATAGTTTTGATAGCATTGTTTTCTCTTAACCGACTTTATTCTTGAATTGAATTTTCTTTATACACTGTCAAGAACTATATTATCTGAATCAACTGTTCAAGTTTGGTATCAAGTAGATAACCACCGATCTCATTTTGTGAATTTAGGGACATTAATTAAAACCAAAAAAAAAAAGAACAAGCTTAGAATGATCACTAGACTGTATGTAATTCTAGCATTTACATACTGCCAGAGCATACAAAGTACTAACTATTACTTATACAAATGACTGAATGGTAAAGTTATGTTCAACTATACCTAGCTGTTAATCACAGTGAGCTAAAAGCAAACCAAGGCAGACAACTATACCGGAACAACAATAAAATATAAAAATATAAAAATAAACAAAAAATAAACAAAAGCAAATGAGAAAGCCAATGAAAATGTGTGTGTATGGAGTGGGGATTAATTTTGTAGAATAAGTTATGTGCTCTCTGTTAGTAATTTCTTATCCGTCAATAGTGTTTTTTAACATTCTGTCCTGAAGTGGATGGTGGGGTTTGAAGTGGGGTTTAAACCAAGGAATGTGAGCATTACTCAGAGGACTGGGGAACCTACTAGAATGGGGAGTTTTAAAATAGATCAGTGTTCTCTTTTGGGCCCATCAGATCGCTGGGCTTAGTCGTTTCTCAAGGAAGCTTTTATGTCATTGATTCTTACTCCAACTTTGCTTCGTTTGCAGAATATACCTCTTGTACAAATTTTAAGAACTGGAAATTTTTATTCAGAAGCCATATACAATTTAATATGGCTCACTATATGCCTAATCTATATGCCTAATCTTAGGCATATAGACATTTAAATCCACATAGAAATATTTTATATTACATATAGTATATGTCTAATATGAAGGAGAAAAACATGTGGACAGTGATTCCACATGCCAAACCTGAGACTGCAGTGAGGACTCTGACAAGGGTCTATCCGTATCTGCATCGGCTCGTGGAAAACAAAAGGCGCCTATCTCGTAACGAGGCATCCCTCCCTGTAATCAGCGCCCTGAGCTGCCATCAACTACTGAGATCTGGTGGTCCGAGAGAATGTAAATATCATAAACAAATGGGAATGTTTGAAGAACACTCAGCCATGGTCCTCATTGGCCCGAATTATGTTAACAGGCATCTAGTGTTCATTTTTAACATGGTTAAAGTGACCATGTCCTGAGGCAAGAATGGGACTTTAATATAAATGTTGAAATACCCTCAATTTTTCACATATTTTCCAGGGCTTGAAAAGTAGTCTTTCTTCTTGCAAACAATGCAGTTTCATAGGTTACATCAACTCATAAACGAACCAGTGAGGAAATATATGGACATCCTTCCACTTTACAGATGAGGAAGTGGAGGCCTAGACCATCCACTGGCTGCCCAGTCTCCCGCCCCGACTGGTGAAAGAACAAAAACTGGAATCTCCTGCCTCTCTGCTTTGCAGCCTTGTGCAGCCCTGTACCTATGCTGGCTACTGGTGTTTCCTTTCTTTAAAAAAACACACAGAAACCAATATGTGCTATATCACAGGAGAATGGATTAGAAAGGTCCCATGCTGAACTGTGTCTGATCCCTGAACATTATTGGCGGAACATGGCTATTTCCCACAATGGCATGATATCGCCCCATCCTAGAAGAATTCTATTTCAGTTTCTCTATTAAATGATTTGACTTATAAAAAAATAGTCATATTAGCAGCTTGTTAGTAGTAATAATGCATGAGGGGCCCTCCAAAAAACAGAATTTATTTATAAAAAATTATGTTTTTATTCTTACAAGTTTAAACTTCAGTCACCTTCAAAGTCCTCTCCATTTGATGCAATACATCTATAGAGACTTTTTTCCCCACTGTTCCAAACAGTTTTTGAACTTGTTGATTTTGATACTTCTTAGTGTTTTTGCCATTTCTTGCTTCATTTCTCCCATATGGACAAAACATTTCTCTTTGAGGTCTTTTTTCATTCAGGGAAACAAAAAAAAAGTCACTCATGGTGAGAGCAGGTGAATAGGGAAAGTGGGGCACAGGGGCCATGCCATTTTTGATCCAAAACTGCTGAACAGTCGGAGCAGTGTGGGCAGGTGTGCTCATAAATCCCCCATCATGAAATGGGCAAACGCATTGAAAGAGTCTTCCAAAAAAATTCACTGAAGCCAAATGCAGCCTCTCACAACAACACCAGATGTTGTACAACACTAGTACACTGATACAGATGGGTTCCTAGAACACTCACCTAGCTGAGGAGTGGGGTGAAGCCTTTACTAAAAGGGTCCCACCCTCCAGAAGATAATTCCAGGGTTTTTGGGTCCCCCCTTGTATAAAGTGGCCCGGGAACAACTAATAATAATAATCAATACAATTTCCTGTACACAAGCCTTGCTCTGTAAATATTGATGATTATGATGTTTAACATCTATTGGAAATGTTCTCAAAGTGAACACAAGCATGGTTATGTTGCATGATCACATCTTCTCTGCCTTAGGGCAGAGATCTACCTTCTGGATTGCTTTCCATGAAGTGCTAATTAGAGGCAATGGAAGGAAATGTATATTTTCATGTCCTTTCCAGATCTAGGTTTCCTTTACTCAAGCTTTTTCATTATATTATGCCATAGTATATCCATTTTTCCTTTTTATTGTATTGGGGTGATACTGGTTAGCAAAATTACACAGGTTTCAGGTGCATAATTTGGCAACACATCACTGTATTGCGTATTCTTTCCCCAGGGCAGCCAACACACTGCTGTTCTATGTCCATGAGATTTTTCTTTCTTTTTTCCTTTGTTGCTCGGTCTTTCCACCATAGTATATTTTAAACTAATTCCTGCCTCTTCTTGTCATGTCCTACCCTCCCGAAAATGGTGGGAAAGAACCGGAAGCAGGATTGTTTGTAATTTAAGTAGACCCCACTAGAGTGCACCATATGACCCAAGAAGCTAATTTAACACATTTTTAAAGTCTCAGAATAGAATCATAACCCTAATCATCAAGTAACAATTTCTCGACATTTAAGAAAATATGTGCATTAAAAAATAGTGCCTCAGAAAATTATTAAGAACAAGGCCATAGAATTTACATTTACTGATTTTTCTAACTATTCTACACTGAGTGAGTTGGGTCCAGGGAATACTAATGCTACATTGTTCAAATGTAAATCATTTTTATAATTTTTAACATATCTGTGTCAATAAATAAGCACAAACTACTTTCTTGAATATGGATACTATAGAGTCTTACACTAAAAGTTTGATGGGCATCTATTTTATGTTCTGATAGAAAGGTGAGGAGAGGTTGCATGTTTCAGGACAAGACAAAACAAAACCAAGCACCAGAAAACCTGAGCATCGACAGAGAAATCATGGAGGCCTAAAGCATCTACAGAAACACAGCATTAAAACTGGGTTTATGGATAGAGGTGGTTTTAAATGAGAAGATAAATCCTCCCAGAGCCCTTGAGGTAAAATGTAAAGAAAATGGAAACCCCAGCTGAGCAAACACTGCAGGGACTGGGTAGGGCTCCGGAGGAATAGGGGCAGTAACCCCACTAGAACACGTGGCATTCTCTGGACTCTCGGAAACCTGGTGGTGTGCTAAAGGTTAACAAACAACACAGCAAAACGTTGGTATTGAGGAACATGGGAGGAAAAAGGAGAGACATTTAACGTCTGAACTTTTATTGCAAGAAAATGACTGGCTACAAAACCCAACCCAAGAGGTCTTTACCTCTATCAAACCACAGAAATCCTGCTCAGGTGGCACATCGTACACCTGGAAGCTAGTCCTCAGGAGCAGGCAGAGTGTGGTCAAGAATAGGGTGGAAATGGAGGTGTGTTAGGAGAAATGGCTTCCTGGCTAGGTAATTCTGAGAAGCATTAGAAAACATTGCTAATGGACTCATAAAAAAATCGTCTCCAGTTGTATGGATTCAACAGCTAAATATACCATGTGTTGGGAAAATAAGAAGAATTTACAAAGAGAACCAGAGAAATTGGAAGGGTGAGCACCGAAAGCATAGGCCAGTCGAGGGGAAGTTGTGTGAACACAGCAGCCATGAACTGGCCCTCAAGGTTTAGATTAGTTCTTATGTTAAACATTATCTGTGAATGGCTGAGCCACAGAATTCATGTGCCCAGAAGTAATGACAAGCCATCAAACATTCGTGCTTATTTTTAAACATAATATAGTATTTCACTGCAAGGGGCTTCAGATTAGCCATGCCTATGAGAAGTAAATACCCCAGTTTAATTCCTGTCAAGGCAGCCAGGGGACACATCATAGCTGTTCAACACAGTAAAGTGGTCAGATGAGATTGCAAATATTGGAACTAAGACTAAAATGTGAAAAAAAAAACATTTATTACTTTACAGTTGAAGGATATCTCTCTGGAGACTAAGAAGAAAAGGATAATTTAGACAGAAATTTAAATGTTCCAGCAATGTTTAGGAAGATGCAAACAGAATTGACTGAGAGGCCACAGTCCCCTGCCCAAGCTCTGAGGTCTATCGGGAAAAGCAGTAAGTCCATATTGGAAGGCAGGAGGTCCCAAGCTCAGGATAAGTATCTCCAGGTAAGGGGAAGACAACAAAACAAACAGAACAGACATCAGCAGAGAAATCTCACAACAGTGCATCCTACCAGAATGGGACTGACCCCGTTCAGTGGGTTTCACTGCCCTGGAAAAACCACTAACTTTAGTATCACTGAGTGACCTTGGGGCTTTACGCGGGCCTGCATTTTCACAGAATGACTGACTTCTAGATACTTATGCACGTTTCCCCCATAGGATACAATTACAACACCAATTTATG
>PVKM010027560.1:0-18725 GCA_004027735.1 Carollia perspicillata
ATGGGTTCCAATCCTGATACTCCCACTTTCTACCCATGTGACCTGTGACAAATCACTTAACTCTGCTGAGGCTGTAAAATGGGGATAAAACTTCTCCCATAGAGAGCTGCGATAAATAAATGAGGTGTCACAGGCACAAGCATCTGCTACATAGTAAACAGTCAATAAATAAGTTTTCATTACTATTGTGATAATAAATGTACAAAGAATATTTGCATGTGCCCTTACCACAGAGTCCCATTTACAGAGTCAGAAAGAAAATAATGCTCAAAGACATACACACACACAACATTGTTTATTCTGATGATCTGTCTGGTTTGAAGTAATCCAGGCCAAAGTTTTCTCTCATTATCCTGAAAATTATGTATTGGCTGTATGCACTATACCCTGAACATCTAAGAAATTATTTGACTTATTGCCTGGGTACTTCACAATGTCGGCATGAAGAACACCAAGCAAAATTTAAAGAATACTAAGCAAAATCCTGATGTTGCTAGTACCAAAAAAAAAGGATTGTTTTTCCTATTTTATAGGTAGAAAATAGTAACAGGGCCTGGAAATACAAGTGTTGCAAGCAAAAATTATTAATATGATGTGGAGGATTGAGTCCCGCCTGCTCTTCCCCCTTCAAGGGAACAGCGTGACTTTGGCAGCAATTAAAAGCTAATGGCCTGCCAATGATGAGCTCTTCCATCAAAAAGATAAATTAGAGACTATTTGGGACTTGTTTTGTTTTGTCTTCTACCCATTCTCTAATGTCTGTAATTAAAAAGGGGCCAATCTAACATCACATTTCTCATTATTGAAACAAATGTGGAAAATTATTATATGGACTCACATATAGATTGACCTTTTTAACAAGGATAATATCTGAAAAACCAGAGGGGAAAAAAGGGCTTCTAGCTCACGACTCCCATTTTCCATGCCACACTCCATGATTACTGAGCTTGCAGACTGTGTGGCAACACTTCCTTTAGGGAGTAGGTTAAAGAGCATTGAACTTGGAGACAGAGAACTCCATCTCTGCACCTCAACGTTGTCATCTGTAAAATGGGAGGATTGAATTAGAGTAATAAGTCTTTGGATTTAAATATTCTATGCTTTCAGGTACTGCTAAGTCAACTCAACCAATGTTGCCCCCTAAAAGGGGTGAAGGGGCTTCTAAACCTTCCCAGAACAGAACAAAAGTGATAGAGAAGAAGTAGGGGCAGAGAATGGAGGAAGGGCACAGAGGAAGGGCACAGTAGCCATTCTTGCTAAGAGGCTCTCTGGAAGCCATTACGAAGTTCTTTGGAATAAATGGGGAGCCAATCAAGTGACACAACCTCCTATTCCCTGTTGGAGAGATGAAGAGAAAGGTTGATCTTCTCCACAACTCTAAATTATCCAAGTTTTACATCACATATTCAACTTTCAAAGTACTTTTAAAATCACTTCAATATGTCTCTACACTCTGTGCATCAATTTGAATAACTAATAAATGTTGGCATCTTCTAGACTCTCTATGTCAGAATACAATGCCTCCCTTGTTCTGTCTCTGCACACTCCAACATTGCAAGGACTGTGGGGGTTTTGGGGTTGTATTTGACAATTTCCTCTACTAGCTCTATACTCATGCAGACCCACTATGTTTTGTCAATTCCACCTCCTACACCAAAAAAAAAAAAAGTCTTAAATGTTCAGTGGGATGGTCCTTTTCTCTTCTCTCAACAACTGCACAAAGACAGGACAAATACAGTGGTAGCAACTATACATGCCTGAGCTCAAGCCGTCAACCATGTAACAATGATTGTCAGTGGCTGCCACCGGTGCTTTGTTCCTGCCATTATGAAGCTAACATAAAGCAGCAATTCTCCAACTTGAGTATGCATCAGAATCCCCCGGAAGACTTAATAAAACACAGACTGCTGTCCTCCCTCCACCCTACCAAGAGTTTCTGATTCAGTCTAAAATGGGGCCTGAGAATTTGCATTTCTCACAGGTTACTAGGTGCCTCTGAGGCTCCTGGTCCAGAAACCAAGCTTCAAGAATCACAGGTTTGGGAAAATATGTGAGATGAAGTAAATCGGAGCATGCTTGTCAGAGAAGGAAATCTGGGCTCATTGTATTTCTTCCTTAAATTAAGATCCAATTAACATTTACTGAGTTATATGAGGCACTGGATCCAGTGATTTTAAACAGTTTTAATTCTCACAATGGCCTATGCGATAGCTATTGTCATTCTCATTTTTAAAGAGAAACAAATGGAGACTGCAGAGAGATTAAGCAACTTGCCCAAGACCACAGAGTTAGTAAGAGTAGGAGCCAGAATTCAAGCTCAGGTCTTTGGCCTCCAAGTCTGTGGGGCGACCTCAGTGATGCTGTAAATTCCCACTGTCCAGGAGGCTGCCAAAGGGCACTGAGCAGAGGTTGTAAATGGCACTGATGGAGGATGGGGAAGTGCTGAGGGGCATCAAAGGAACTCTCTTCAGAAGCACATCTAGCTAAGTGGGCTGACAGACCAATTCCCTTCCCTGTACCTCCGCTCTGCCAACTGTGAAACCGAAGACCAAAATAGTTGCCACCTACCCCCAGCTTGTTCCCAAGAATGAGATAAGAGCTCTCAGCTATTATATAAGAAGCAGTTTTCTTTCCAACCCCTCAGCTTGCTGAATAGTCTGAAAGGCTCCAAATCTTATGAAGGATGGTTCACCTTTACTCTCTTGAACCTAGTGCAGTGGTCACCCTGTTCTCCCATCCTGTGACCTCCACCCCTCCCCTCTGCCGACTATCAACAAGCTGAGAACTCAAAGTTCAAAGCGTGTTTCTAAAATGATGTGTGAGTTTCAGAAACTCTTTTTGTTCCTGCAGAGTGACTGATGAGAATTCCTCTGACAGCTCAGTTGGACACATTTTTAGGTGTTCTTCAGATTCCGCCCTCACTCGGTACCTCCAAGGCCCCTCTGGCATGTGTTGTAGGCTCTGCCTGCTGAGTAACTGGCGGGAGGCATGTTGCACCTATTTTGTAAGCTTAGAAGGCCTGTGTCCAAGAGGCTCATCCTCTTAGAATTAAGACTCTTTTGTGGCGCTTAGTTTGTCTGTCTAATGAACTGAAAGAAACACTCAGGTTCCACCTTAGTCAACGACTGAACATGCCAGAGAATACATAAGTGTTCTGGAGTCAAAGTGAGCAAATAAAAGATTGATTTCTTTTGTTTCCTTTTCTTGGCTTGCTGTCTCAAAGGGATGCCAGTCTCCCTTTTCCCCAGTATCTCCTTGTGGGTGTTTGTTTATTAATGGAGTGGAGCAAGACTCTGAAAGCCATACCCTCTCTCTGAAGTTTTGATTGTAATGGAAACAGTCGCCAGGGGGTGAAGTGTCACTGTGTTATCTAATGATCAAGGACAGCATGCCTAAGAGAGTGAGCAGCCAGGGTCTCTGGCTATCACCACATGGCTTCTGCTGCCTCTACTCTCTCTGCCCTGCCAGTAACTAATTGATTTGTGAATGTGCTTGGAGGTACTTTTGAGTGAGAAAGACACTTTATATCTGCTTGTGGCAAATCCTCAGAGGAACAAAATACCCATTTCATGCACAAATTTCCCTGCTTAACTCTTTCCTCCATTCAATTCCCAATTAGCTACATCTTCAGCACCCAAAGAACTAAGTAGACAAAAAAGGCTTCTGATGGCTAGTTGCTGCCAAACAGAGAGATTAGCACATGAGGAAGAGAAACCAGAATCAATGGGAAAAGTAAGGAACAGAAAAGTAGGCAGTAAGGAAAGAAAGTGGCTCTGTGGCCTTTAAGCCACTAATTTAAGACAATTACCAGATCCCAAAGTCAACATGTTTGGTTTCTACCACTGACCAGCAATGAGGATAACTCATGAAAAGCCAGACTTCTCTACATAACCTCCTGGCAACTTCATTGAACACAGTAAATTCTGATAGCCTAATTTTTTACCTTTAGCAACCAATCTAATGTTTCTATACATAGATGCAAAAGTGCTGTCAGCCTTTTGTAAACTCATCCCAAAAGTCTACCAAAGGGTTGATTTGGGAGGTCTTGATGCCCGGCTAGGGGTGGGACTTGCAATCCGGCTTTGCGATTCAGCTTGGGCCTACAGTGCATTTGTCTCTCAAAAAGAGTTTGCCAGGGCTACAGAGAGAGTCGAAGGACAATTGATAGGAGAACTGAGCTTTTATCAAATGCTGCTTCTTGAAAGTGAACTTGGCCCAACCTCAGAGCTCTTCCCCATTGCTGACTGACCCCAGGATACCCTTGGGTAAAAGCCAGTAAAGTCATTCTTGGGGCTTTTTTACATCGCCAATGTTAAACACTTTGGGTAACTTGGATAAGGAGGCTAAATTCATTCATTTATTCACTCAGTCAGAATTTTTTAAGTAACTGAAATGTGTCAGACTCAAAAGTAGAACTTATTTTTTAGTCGCTAGTTGTAATGTTTGTTCTGAAGAAATAACTGGTTGATTTTTTTCTTCTTTTTTTTTTCTTTTTTTGAAGAAGTATACCACTAGATAGTGGATGGAAGAGCCAGTTTTCTCCCTCTTCATAGCCTCTAAGATAAGTTCCATGATGGGGGAGATTTCTGGAACACTGAACCATTTTCACACTGCTAACAACATTGATTACTTCAGCAAATCTTATTCCATTGGCTTAAATCTGGCACAGGAGCAAATAACTCATAGCTTTCCAGAACCACCTACACCTAGAACCCATGGAAGTACAACTTCACGTAGGACATTTTCTAAAATATTTACCTGTGTAACAAAGAAATTGTTTAATGAATTCTAAACACATTCAGAGGTTATCCTCCCACCCATTGCTGGACTCTCTCTATTGCCACAGGTGACCAAGAAAGCCCAACATCAGAAAGCAGTCAAAATACCACAGCGGGTGCTCACTTTGGTGGCACATATACTAAAAATTGGAACAATAGAGAGTAGATTAGCATGGCCTCTGCACAAGGACAACCGCAAATGCACGGAGCATTCCATGTTTTTCTGTTGGCTAGTACAGTCCATTGGTGAGCTGACACTAAACCGCAGCCTTGGAAACAGGGTTGTCCATGTGGATGACTCTGTGTCAAAAGCATGGAAACAAAAAAAAAGAAAAGAATAATAATATGGCTGATCTTTTTAATCTTTTGCAAATTCAGTCAAATTGCCGTCACTCTTATTTCATAAAGTGGATAAGTAGATCTTGTCCAGCTTCATAGGATTCAAATTATTCTTCATTGCTATATAGGCAAAGTAATGCAATTATAACAAAGAAGAATTTTATTTGAACAGTACTTACTAGTTTATAAAACATTTTACAGTTTACAAAGACATTTTCTCATTTAATCAAAGCATTTTAACATTCACTCAACAAACACTTATTAACCCCCTAATAGGTTTCCCTAGTGCCTAGCACACTACTTCATGGATAAAGAATAAGACATGGTCTCTGCCCTCCAGAAACCCAGGGTCTATAGGGTAAGAAAGACAAGTCAACAATAACATTGACATGATGTAAGTGTAATAGGGAAATAAAAAGGTGTAGTGATAGACAGAAGAAGGACAACAGATATATCATGTATTCAAAATTTAAATGGTATTCGGGGTGATCTGTTTGCTTATAAACTCCTAGATGTCAGGATGTCTTGGTATGTGTGCATAGATAGAAATATAGTAAAATATTTCTGATGGTGGTACGAAACTGGGTATGCCAGCTCTTGCGGTAGAAGAGATGGCAATAGTAGAAATGGTGAAAATGGTGGGTTTTAGAAGACTTGATCACTTTTTGGTTTACCAGAATTGATGTCCGTTTTTGTTAAAGTACAAATCCCTACCCATCCCTTGAAGCATCTCTCTCCATAGCTCAGCAGTCTAGTGGTTCTCCATAGAGCAAATATACCAACCACAGCAAAAACCACCACAGAAATATTAGTAGTGACTGATTATTTGGTAATAAATCATGTGCTGAAGAGCTAACTAGTAGCCAGTGGCCACTTGGAAATTTGCCTAAATTCAAGAAAGAAAGAAAAAAAAACTCTACTCAAACCTGTCTTAGATTACTTGAGCACAATTTGCACGAACAGGCAACAATAATTTTGAGGAGGGTGAGAAAGCCAGGCAAGCAAGGAAGAAACCAAACACGAATTGAAAGCAGATGACACAAGACCCTGGCTCATGTAGCCCCACAAGAACAAGCATGAAATAAGTTGCTTGCAGAAGGGCAACGCTAAGAAAGGAGGTGGGGGTGGGGAATGGTTGTAATAAATCCTAACAAAAGCCAACAAAAGAAAATGTTAGACAATTTGTTGGATAAATATTCAGTAAGCCTGATCCACCTTACTGCGTTGTTGCAAAGAACAGCTAATAAAAAAAAGATTGTCAAGGACACTGCAAACACAGAAGAACTAAGCAATAATAAGAACATTAATAATAAGGAAGGGCCGAGGAATGAAACCAGTTCCATCAAGACCAAAGATGTTGAGCAACCAGCACAGAAATAAAGAAAACAGATATGAGTGCCTGGAGGTGGTGCAAACAAACAAGAACCAAAATACTTTTTGCTCTTAATTGTTAAAAAGAAGACAAGTTTACAGAGTATAAGACTATAAATAAATATTGGCCAATGGGCTATTGCTTTTCCCTGGAGGCAGCTCCCTTTGAAATGACTTCCTAGAGGAGGGGGTGCGGCATTTGCAGGCTCCTACTCCCCTCCCTAGAGCTCGAGGTCCACGACAGGAAGGCTTCCCTCCCTAGTCTTGAAGATACGGGATTGGAAAAAACACTGGAAGGAATCCAAAGCTGTGGTTCATTTCATTCTTTCATTTCCTGCCTTTGCCAAATGCTGGCAATTACAAACAAATGTTGTCTTCATAAATACTTTCTTCTAGATGAACATTCTGTGCATCTTGGTTGCTTAAATGTATATGTGACTTAAGAAACACTTTCTAAATCCCCAAGTTGACAGGATTTCCACGTAATGATAATGATTATTTAATGTCATCATCACAATGGGCTGCCTGGGCAAATGAAATGCTTGCTGGGTCTAAAGCATTCGCTCAAGTGAGGTAAATTAACGCTTTCCAGGGTACCCGATTTCCCACTGGGACCCTAAAGAAGGTAATTCATTACTCAGGCATTCTCCACCCCCAGCACTGCTGTCTACCAGCAAGTTCTTCTGCTACTTAAACTGTCAGATTGCACAGCCAGTAGTAGAGAGTCCGAGAGAGAAGACTATGCTGAGAAGGTCCAGGCTGGGTGGGTATTTTTAGCCATCTGAAGATAGTGCAGAAGTGATAATAATCATCATCGTAATGCCCATGAATGCACCCCGTCTTACTTTGCGAAGCACTGCTGTTGTATAAATCAACCCTTTTGATCCTTACAATAATCCCTGAGGTATGCAAAGCTATGGCAGCAAGAAGAGCTTAGTGGTAATGGCATGGAGGTAAGCCTAGAAGACACAGGCTAGCAAAAAAAGGATGCAGCAGAAAGAGGGGATGGCTCCCAAAGCCAGTAGCGTCCAAAATATTTTGAGTCTGGGACTAGAGGCCATGTAGAGTGAGTATACACATGGGCACGTGGAGGCAGAAATGTGAAGGGGCTCAGGTGTCTGGGCAGACTAGGTTTAAAAGATTCCCGATACCTGCTATGTAAAAGATTACTGCTTCTCAGGCCAACATCAAGAAAGCTGAGAACTAAAACGAACCAAGTGGCTACTGTTTGCCAGGTGTTTTCCTATAAGATATACACTGGTGTGATCGTCACAACTAATCCATGCAAGATAAATATTATCAATCCACTTTCTACAGATGAGAAAACTGAGGCTCAAAACAGTGGCATTGTTTGCCCAAGGTCGAAAGCTGGAGAAGGTGAGATTCGGGGATGAGGAGAGAGACAAAGCAGCAGAACTTTGAGGGTTCTGGCCAGGCACATTAGCAATAGGTTTGGGGCAGCACTAAGACATGAAGAA
Source organism: Carollia perspicillata (assembly GCA_004027735.1). Taxonomy (NCBI): domain Eukaryota; kingdom Metazoa; phylum Chordata; class Mammalia; order Chiroptera; family Phyllostomidae; genus Carollia; species Carollia perspicillata. The sequence goes on from PVKM010027560.1 coordinate 7,967, forward strand.
GAGTTTAAGAATAAGAAACAAAAAGCCCATCCCCCCCCACCATGTACTTCCTGCCCTGGAGGTGTATCAGAGGTGCGCTCACCATGCCTAGTGAGGTGGGGTAACAACTGAGATGACTCCTGGCAATCATCCCCTTTTACAAATGGGAAAACTAAATCCCTGGAAGGAAAGTCACAGAGCAATGGGGGAGAATTTTTTCTTTCGCAAGGAGCAAGAGGAAGGGACAATGTCTGAAAACAGAGAAGTCTGGGCAGATCATGAGAGCTGGCAAGAAGTTGGCCTAAGAGAGTAGATTCGTGCTGGTGGGAGCCAGAGGTGGTGGAAGGAAGAATGGTTGCATCCAAAGGAACATCAGAGGGGCCTGGGGGAGTGGAAGGAACGCTTTCTTACTTCTCTGCTGCTGCACGTTTGGACAAGATTCATCTCTAAAATGCTCCTCAATAAAATGCACCTCAAAGTGATTCTCCAAGGATTCAATACTTACAATAAGAATAGAGAGACTCCAAATGACTAGTTATTCTTAAGCATCTGAAGTTTTTATGTTGAGAGAGATGGTCTCTCAGGACAGTAACATAACAGGCGAGGATGGCTTTTAGATTTGGAGTGATCCCCTTCTTTGCATTTAATGAAATGCTCCTATTGAAAATCTACTTTCCCAGTCCTCATGAATTCAACCTCTATCATAAGCAAGATTTGATTCTAAGAAGCATCTAGAAAGCCAGTTCTGTGACATTCTCCTTCTGCAAGACTTATATAACATGTTTCTTCTTATAAACTAGGAACCATTCTGCTTTAAGTAAAGAAGGGTCCTCTTGGAGGGAGAATTAGTCAGGACAATAACATTCTGCCTAACCCTTAGCACATAAGGGTCCCACCCAGTAATAATGCATGAAGGCCTCAACCAAATTGTGTATAGCTTCTCGAAAAGATTTGCCCAGGAGAACCCATATACATTCATCTCCAAAGTGACTCTAGGCCCCAAAGAGAGCCATTCCCAAGGAAGAGGTATGGCAATTGTGAGCAATGTCAATTTGTACTATTGCCTGCAAAGGCAGTCAGGAAGTTTCACCTTACAAGTCTGGAGTAATTCAGAGAATCTTAGAGTTAGCAAGAACCTTGTAGGCTCCTGGTCTAACCCCCAGCTCTAATTCTACTAATCAGCACCCTCCCAGAGCTGACATGGGGCATCTTTACATAGATCTGGATTTGAAGAAGTTACTTCTAAGAAGTGCTGACAGGACTCTTGGGTATACATACAGTAGTACCAGGAGCCATGAAATGACTCATTCCAAATATCTTCAATTTCTTTAACCATCTTACTCTATTATTATTTTTGAATGTTCATATTTTATATTAATGTATTCTTATAATATGCACACAACCTGCCAGGACCATGCCAAACTGTTTAACCTCCTAAAGAGTCACAAGATATCCTCGTCCCCATCTCCCCCTCCACCAGGCCCCCTCCACAGGCCACAGAACTAACTCGCCTTCCAAACACAGACCCAATGTGGGCCAAAGACACTGGTCACAGAGATGACTTCCCCCCACTCCATCCCTCCCCATTTGCCAAATAAAGACAGGGGAGGGATGAAGTCTCATACCAGACCAGCCACACCTGAACTTAGCCCTGCCCCTGGCCTTCAAGGCCATCACCCCAACTAGCAGCACTGTCCAGTCACAGGGCACTGCAAGTGGATGCTTGTTTACTTTAGATTTGAAATGCAAGGCCACCAACTGGGAAAAGATGGCAGACCACAGCCTGAAGCAAAGCCCAAGGACCTGAGAGGGGCTACGAAATGAAACATCTGGCCTCCTGGCTTTACCATCCGATGTGTGATGCATGGTGCTTCTGTCACAGAGTGAGGCAAGCCTGTGTGCTGAGGTTAAAGTGGGAAGCAGGCCTTCTGCTCTAATTCCACCTGATAGCCAGGAAAATGTCACTAGGTACATATTGGCAGTAACAAAATAGTCATGGGATGTAAATTGCAGCCTCGGGAATATAGTCATTAATGCTACAATAACTATTTACGGTATCAGGTGGGCGCGAGACTTATTGGGGGGATCACTTCATAAGTTACATAACTCTCTAACCACTATGCTGTACACTTGAAACTAATACAATGTTGAGTGTCAACTGTAACTCAAAAAAATGTTTTAACTTTTTTAAAGTCACTGAGAACTTTCAGTGGAATCTGCTTTAAGATTCCCAGTCAGCACAAGCTACTAAGATAAAACAAAGTCATAGCTCACTATTCAGTAAGTCTTACCCTTGCGTGGTCTCAGGATTTCCCATGATATTAGGACAAGGCTTATGTAACATTTGTTCCAGGTGATTTAGTCATCACTGGAAGTAGAGGGGGCAGGGGAACTCACTGGGTTATTGCTGCTTAAACGCCCCAAAGCGGTCACTGCTTGGTTGGACCAAATTCAAACACCTAGGATAGCGTTTTCCTTCTTTTCAGGGTGAGTGGCTCTCCAAATGTGAAATGAGGGGAGGGGCCTGGAGAGGAGGCAGTACCACTGAGGCCTCTGAGAACTCTACAGCCAAAACCATCCTCCCGAGTTTCACCACAAAAGAAGAATCAATTTTCTGAACACAGCCTCAGAATAAACTGTGTAGGCCCTAAAGGTTGCAGAGAACTGCAGGACGGCCTGGCTGGAACACTCCCCAGCAGAATGAGCAGTCGACCAAACTGGTCACTGGCAGTTCTCTTCTGCCCCCCAGTGCCCTTGGTTGCCCCAAGTCCCACTTTGCCACAGACTGTAGATCTTGCCTCCCATTCAGCTTCTTCTAGGTCCTATTCCCACCTTTGAAGCAAACACTGGATTTTCCAAGGTGACACCTACCTAATCTAGTATAATTTAACCTGAGAGAGTGAGTGCGATTACTGGATTAATGTCTATACTATTACTCCTAGAAAATCCAATTTGCATTCCAGAGACACACAGCCATAAATGGAAGGAGTGGGAATTTCCATTACCCTGACAGGCTAGGAAGGGAGGCAATTTTGCAAGGGGTGGGCATGTCAAGATCAAATTTTAAAAGTTAAAACAGCCTTGCCTATTCCTACAGCTGGGAAGGTTTTGAGTTTCATTTTTTTAAAGTTACCAACCCAAGGAATCTTTTTTCTAACTTTCCCCCACTTCCTCAGCACTGATGAGCTCAGAGGCTTCAGGCATTCCTCTGACCTCAGGTAATAACAATAGTAATGCCAGAGCTGTGCTTCATTAATGGGAGTTTTAGTGCTTCTTTAAAAAAAATACTACCTCCTCAATTATTTAAAATAATCATGGCTTATATGTAATTCGTTTTATTTTGTTCTATTGTTGGTAAACCTAATAAGTAAGCTACTGCAGAGACATGCAGGGACTCTCAGAAAGAAGAGCTACCATGCAGTATATAGTCTATATAACATAATATGTGTTTTAATCTAATTATATACATCTTGTCACTCCACATAACAACTGTATGAACTAGAAGCAATTATCCCCACTTTTCAAATGAGAAAACTGAGCTGCTAAGAAGTTAAATAAATTAGCCAAGAACACATAGCTGAAAATATTGGAGGAAGAATCCGAACTTCATTCTCTGAGTCCCAACCTTGCCCTCTTAATCACTACCTTCTCCTACCAGATATGGGAGGGAGGGGTGAGGCAGAAGCAACAATGTTTCTGCTATGTATCCTGAGCTTTGCAGGGGTAAATCAGTAATTCTAAAAGTATGGTCCCGGGACCAGCAGCATCCCCAGGGAACTTGTTAAAAATTGCAAAATTGGGGGCCCACTCCAGACTTAAGGAGGTAAGGGTGTCACCCAGCAATTCATTTTAAGAAGCCCTCCACATGATTCTGATGCATGCTCAAATTTGAGAAGGAATGGACTAAGCCACCATTGTAGATTCTCCAAGATTTAGGAATGAGTCAGCAGTAAAAGGAGTCAGCTCCTTTTTCACATCCATCCCTTAAATAAAATTCCTTTTCGCTTATAAACATCCACATAATTTTATTGCAAGTGTAGAGAGAGTTGAACAAATAAACATTGTTGGCACATGCCTGACAGATGTGAAACATTGTGAATGGTAACAAGATCATGCAAAAAAGTTTGTCCAAATCCTGGAAGCTAGCCTAATAAGACTAAGTTTAAAGGCAGTGTGCTGAATATTCCTGGTTTTAAAAATAGGTAAAATGTTATCCACACAGGCTACACCTTGTCAAGTGCTCTTCACTTGTGCAGAATTACATGGAACACCGTGAAAAGCTCTGTAGAGCTCATTTGACTAGCATCTAAACACCTTGTCCCACCCTTTCTCTTCACTCTGTGCCTCTTCTTTCTTAAAGCAAAATCGGATGGACAGGCCAGCTTTGGCCTGGGATGGGCCTGCCAGCCTAAAGCCTTCCTGGTCCCTCCAGCTGGAAAACCCCTGGCTGGAGGACAGGAGCAGCCCGGCACACAGGGCTTTGTGCACACCTGCGCTGGTTGGCCCAGGGCACAGGTTAGGCCATTTTGCAGGGACCAACTTTACACTCACTTTCTCAAACCCCATGTGCCTTCATGTTCTCAGAGCTTGTTCAATAGCAGCCTAGGTATGCTCTGAAGAAAGGAAAATAGAAACTCCTAGACATCCCTCTACCTTTATCTGAAAAAGAAAAATGCTTTCAGTTGGTTGTCAAACTGAGCCAGAGGTCAGAAGTAGAGGGGAAATGTCCTCACTGAAGCTCAATCAGTGACCTCGACCTTCTCAGATCAGGGCTAAGCTGCTGACACCCTGCAGGAAGGGAGCTGTCCTGGAAAACAAAGTTTGGACTCTGTAGTCACACTGGCCAGCGGTGCAATTTCAGCCAGGAACTTGCAGCTCCTAAATAGTGGTGACTACCTGTGAGACCTTGGGCAATAGACTTTGCTATCTTGAGTCCTGTTTTCCCGAAGTGCTTTGGAAAGGCGGGGCGGCAGGGCGGGGGAGGCAGCGCACTGGGTGCGGGGTGGGGCAGGAATGGTTAGAGGCTGGCAGGAATAATATCCACCAGACAAGAGAAATAGGGCCTAGTAGTCTATCACCAGCAAACATACCGCAGGAGATGCTAGATTAATATCCACGCCTTTCCTCTTCCTCTCGAAGTGCTGAGGTGGATTTTCACCTGCCTGCTGAGAGCCTTTTCCTGAACAAGCAGCCGCCAGGGGTCATATAAACAGGGCTTTACAAACAGGGGTTCAGGGCCCTGCAACAGGTCTCACAAGCATAGTTCAGGGACCCTGTTCCAGGAGTGTGGGCTTTCTAAATCTCTCAGTACAGAGTGAGGCCAGGATGCTTCACATCCTAAAGAAGGGAAAAGCTAAAATTTGGGTCAGATCACAGGCCTTGCCCTAAAACCCCTGTGGAATGCTGAACCTGCTTCCTACTCATAGACCCCCCCCCACCACCCTATAAACTCACCCAAACACACCGACAATGGCAGTACTCAGTTAAACCCTAAATATCCGGGGGAATGACATGCTGGGAATCTGTAGTGATGACTACCTGTGTGACTTTGGGCAACTACGGAGAAGACACATACCCAAACTTAATGTCTGAGTTTAAAACCTTTCCCAGAGGCATTTTCATTTTTCCCAAAAGAAGAGAGCCCTCTGCTGGCAAGTTAATACTATGCTAGGAGAGGGCCTGATTCTGGATGGTCTGCTTGGGGGCCTTTCCCTCATTTTCAGGCAGCAGATGTGTAAGTTATTACCAATTGGCTAAGGTTTCATCCACGGGAGGAACACAGTTCACATGGGTATGAATTAATGAAGGTTGATCATACAAAACTCAAATCCCATACAACTCTGTCGTGATCGCAATTTACTATCTAGCAAACAGAAGGGATCGAGAGAGGTACAAGATCCTTCTCCCCTGTCTGCATAGTACATGGATAACCTTCCAGAAGTGTTTCAGGCAGAGGGCTCCAAAGACATCACATCAGAGAGTTGGGAAAAGATTGCGAACAACCTAAATGGCCATAAAGAGCAGATGAAAAAGTAAGTTATTGTACATTCAAAAAAATGGAATACAATGCAGCTTTTTTTCAAAGTAAGGAAGCTTGTTCTATACCCATATGGAACGCTCTCCATATCTTTAAGTTTGAAAAGAAAAAGTACAGAGCAATATACATCATACATTATCATTTGCATAAAAGGAGGATATATATTTGTTTTTGAATCTATATGCATAAAGTAAAATATTTCTAGAAGTTTGAACAGTGGTTATGTGTTCACAGGGGTGTGACAACTACTGGAATGGTGGGCATAGGTGAGCACAAATTTTCACTTTGTTATATATCTTGATCTTTGATGTGAATGTTTTAACTACTCAAAATAGTACGTAGGTTTTTTCAAATGACAGTCTGAATGGGCATGAAATTTCCCTTTACTCAATATTCAATAGTGGTTAACTTTTACCAGCAACTACCGCATTCCAAGCACTTTGCTAAATGCCCTACATGTGTTAATTCATTTATTTAACCCTCCCAATCACTTTTATGAGGTAGGAACTATTCTTATCTTCCACATTCTAGGGACAAGAAAACTAAGGGGAAAAGAGGTTAAGGTACTTGTCCAGGTTTATGCAAACAAGGCCACAGGCAGGCTGATGCCTGAGTTTCTGTACTTAATACCATGCTGTGTGGCTACCCCAGAAAAAGTGCCTCCGACAGAGCTGACATCAGAGAGTGCTACAAGTTAGACTCCAGGAACTCTAGTTAAAAGTTCAGAGAAGCCCTTGACTAGTGGTCTCAAAACCGAGATTTCCTTTGACTGGACAAACACACACACCCTTACTCACACATTCTCACACTTACACCCCTCACATACCTCATACTCACAGGCACACACTCCTACATTCTCACAAGCATACACGTGCTTTCTCAGACTCCTGCACACACACTCACAGTTCTCAAATGTATGCACACATACATCCTCACATACTCACATGCTCATACATTTTCTCACACATACTTGTACACTCACACAAACAGTAATAGCCTTCCCTGGCCCCAGCCTAACCTCTCCTCTGTGCTGCCCGGCACAGCCCCAGGATGCTGGGCCAAGGACACCCAGCCCAAGTTCCCTGGACCTCTGTCAGGCCCATTCTTCCTTACCCACTCTCAGGACTTGCTCCCTATGCATTAACTTTTCCCAAATAAAATACGGGAACCCATGTTTCTATCCCATTCAACCTATTGACACTCCTAAACCCGACCCCTGCTGGCCAAGTGAATCTTTCACTTAGTCCCCCTAACAACAAAGATTTTCTCTTCTTAGGGACCTTAAGAAGGAAAAATTGTTTTTCCATTCTACTTATGCTTTCAGCTTGCATAGCAAATGAAGAATTTTGTACAATTTTATTTTGACACGAAAAAGGTACTACCCTCCACCTATCTAGAACAGGCATCCTCACAAGCCTGTCCCACATGTCCTCCCCAGCCCTGGAGGACGTGGAACAACTGTCAGACCAACATTTTGTCCTGCCAACAAGCTGTGTTGCACCCCGGGAGCAGTGACCTGCAAATGTTCTACAGGCAAAACCATTTCAAAAGAAGAACGAGATACAGCATTTGTCATGTACTCTTGCAGTTCTCTGTTGGGTTTGCTTCCACTTTAGAACATAACAGTTTTTGAACAACTTCCCTGCTGCCCCGAACTCCTGCTTGCTCTGCCCTTTCAAATACTAGAGGGCAAGACACTTTCTGTCTATGTAAAACATTGTCTTATTCTACAGTGGCTGTAAAATAATTTAAAATTCCAGGCACTCTTCTGAAACGTTTCTATTTACAATGATTAATAACATTAGATAGTCCTTCACAGTCATTATTTCATTAACTCCTCTGTGGCATTGACATTATTATCATTCCCATTTTTGCAGATGTGAAAACTGAGCATGGAGAAAAAGTAACTGGTCCAAGTTCCTATGGCTAGTAATTAGCAGAGCTAGCAGCTGAAGCCAGATCTGTTTTATTATAAATCCACACCACACCTAGGGTCTTTTAGGGCCCAACTCAAGTTCTACGTTCTCGGTGGTCCGAACTTTCAGCTCTTGCAAACTAAACAAAGCGATCAACATTTGCGAGTATTAACTCTCTGCACAGCATGCCTTTGGGATTTATTGTTGTAGTATTATCTTTCTTTTTTTTTTAAAGGATGACACTTGCATTATTTCTATTACTTCCCAACAATTTTTTAGTTCAATACTATCATTGTTCTTAAGGCTTTGTTTATTTATTATTTACTTTATTTTAGAGAGAGGGGAAGAAAGGGAGAGAAACATCAACGTGTGAGAGATACATGGATCAGTTACCTCCCACACTCCCCAGTTGGGGGCCTAGCCCACAACGAGCCCTGACCAGAAATCAAATCAGTGACCTTCAGGTTCGCAGGGCTGTAGTATTACCTTTCATGTATACTCTTGTAGACTATAAGTATTAATCAAGCTGTTCACTCTGCCTTTTCCATCTCAGAAGAGTCTTTTGCACATTGCAGGTGATTTCTAGATGCTTATTGATGGCGGCTTTCTACCTCTCTAGGTTTTTCGGACAATCTCTATACAAAGTAGGCCTCTCGCCCGTAGATATGTGTGTACAAACATGTTTCTCACAACGTGCAATACAAGAGCAAATAGGAAAAAAACACAAAAGTCCTACAAGGGAAGAGAGAACTATGGGACATCTGCATGAAGGAATGTTACACAACTATTAAAAATCATGTTTTCAGAGACTACTGAAAGACATAAGGAAATGTTGGCCTGATATTATAATATATTTTGCATTTATAACTAAGGGGGAAAAGCTTAGAGAAAATACATCAAAATGTCAACTTTGTTATCCCTGGGAAGGAAGATGCAACTAGAAGAAAACTTTTATCTTCTCTTTCCAAATATTAACTCTTTTCCTGGTAACCCTGGAGGCCACTCATTTCACTCCTGTGAGCTCCATTTTTCTTTATAAAATAGGAGCAATACTGGTTTCCTCATAACACTCATAAATAGTTAAAACCTTTCCAATAAAAAGTGCTTTGTAAATAAATAGGAACAGTATTAAATTATACACTAAATGATTATGTCATCTTTATGCAATTTACATAAAGACTTTAGAGAGAATGATGCCCTGTAACCAAGAGTGGAAATTCTAGTGAAATTTGTATCCTTTAAAACTCTACAGGGGACTTCCAGCCAAGATGGAGGTGGAGGTATAGACACTGTGCCTCCTTGCACAACCAAATTTAAGTACAACAAAGATTTAGAAACAAAAACACAACCAGGACAGAAAATTGAACTGTACAGAAGTCCAACAACAATGAACCCTTCATCCAAACTGGTAAGAGGGGTGGAGTTGGTGGCCAGTGGAGAGGGGTCACGGCAGGAAAAAGCAGTGGTTGGCAGACCCAGGAGTGGGGAGGAAATGAGCAGACCCAGTGGGGCACGCAAAGCAGTTAGCTGACCATGAACACACATTCATGCACAGATAAACCAGGCAAAAAATGGGCAGTGAGACAGACTGCGCAACCCAGGGCCCCAGCAATGGAAAATAAAGCCTAAAAGCACTGATTGAAAAAACTTGCGGGGGTTGAGGAGCCGGAAGAGACTCCCAGCCTGACAGGAGAGTTCACTGGAGAGACCCACAGGGTCCTAGAATGTACACAAGCCCACCCACCCAGGAATCAGCACCAGAAGGGCCCAATTTGCTTGTGGGAAGTGGCAAAGGTAACCAAAATCTGAGACATAGGGGAACAAGCACCATTATTCCTTCTCTGACCCCTCCCCCACAAATAGTGTCACAACCCAGCACCAGCGACATGGGTTGCCCCGCCCTGGTAAACACCTAAAGCTCTGCCCTTCATACATAACAGGCGTGACCAGACCAAAAAATTGTGGCCCAAACAGAAGAACAAATGAAAGCCCCTGAGCCAATACTTTTAAGTGACCAAGAGATAGCCAACCTATCAGAAGCACAGTTCAAAACGCTGGTGATCAGGATGCTCACAGAACTGGTTGATTTTGGTCACAAATTAGATGAAAAAATGAAGGCTACACTAAGTGAAATTAAGGAAAATGCACAGGGAACCAACAGTGATGGAAAGAAAACTGGGACTCAAATAAATGGAATGGACCAGAAGGAAGAAAGAAACATCCTATCAGAAAAGAATGAAGAAACAAGAATTCAAAAAAATGAGGAGAGGCTTAGAAACCTACAGGACATCTTGAAACGTTCCAACATCCGAATTATAGGGGTACCAGAAGGGGAAGATGAAGAGCAACAAGTGGAAAACTTATTTGAACAAATAATAAAGGAGAACTTCCCCAATCTAGCAAAGGAAATAGACTTCCAGGAAGTCCAGGAAGCTCAGAAAGTCCCAAAAATGTTGGACCCAAGGAGGAGCACACGAAGGCACATCATAATTAAGTTAACCAAGATTAAAATGAAGGAGAGAATTCTAGAAGCAGCAAGAGATAAGGGGACAGTCACCTACAAAAGAGTTCCCATCAGATTGTCAGCTGATTTCTCAAAAGAGACCTTACAGGCAAGAAGGGGCTGAAAAGAAGTATTCTAAGTCCTGAAAGGCAAGGACCTATATCCAAGATTGCTCTATCCAGCAAAGTTTTCATTCAGAATGGAAGGGCAGAGAAAGTGCTTCTCAGATAAGGTCAAGTTCAAAGAATTCATCATCTCCAAGCCCTTATTATATGAAATGTTAAAGGGACTTATCTAAGAAAAAGAAGATAAAAAATATGAACA
>PVKM010027561.1:0-18737 GCA_004027735.1 Carollia perspicillata
CCCAGGGATACAAGTTGTAAATATCAACTTCCTGGGGCACAGAATAATGAAGAGAAGGCAAAGCTGATTGTGAATTAAGTGGAAAAATCATAGTTGTTATGGAAGACATAAACCTAATATTAGTTTTGAAGACTTACATTGTCATTAAAAATATGACATAAAGTTACATGTGCTTGTGTGGTGTATACATACATGCAAACATACATGCATATGTTAAGAAGATATTAAACCAAATGCAATAATTTCTAAAATGTATAAAATAAGTGGGGATGGCTGGGGTGGGGAAAAAATGGACACAACTGTACTTGAACAACAATAAAAAATGTAGAAAATAAAAAATAAAACAGGAAAATTTTAAAAATAAAGCAAATGCAAATTGCTTTATTTGCTTATAAACCAAGAGGCATACAGAACAACAGTGGTCTTGATGCTGTTTTCACATTTAAACAGTATTTATTTTATAAGGATTTATGTTCATTTCTATTATTATCACCATCATTATTATTATTAGGATGACAGTGATAAAACAACTCTTTAATTTTTATGAATGTCTTAAGTATTTATTTCTATGAGTCAGAATCACCATATATTTTTTCTTTTACCCATTGGTTTCAGAAACAATACTTTCATTAACTTTCCCACGTATCTTAATTCTTATTTAATTTATCTTCTAAGTTTGTATGAACACAATTACATTAGTTTACTTGACAAATAATCATAGGTCCTCTTAAATATTTTAAGTCCTTTTAAATTCATGAAATAAAAGTCAATTGATTTAAAATGACTTGTGTATACTTCATCAGGAAATAATAGGGAAATTATTTTTTTAGCATTATTGGACCTCCTGAACATAACTAGCTTCATGCTTAGGTCCAGTAGTTCAAATGAAGTCATCAGGACTTTAACTTTTTTGTAGATCTGTTTGTCTGTTTGTCGATTTTATTCTTCAAGAGATTCTCAAATTCTAAACAGAATGACAAGTTCTACTCTTCAACAGCACAGACTCTAGCACAAAAGATACTCAATAATTTTAGTGAGCATTTTAAATCAATTAGTAGATAAAATGAGCATTTCATACATGACTGTGAACTGCTGTGGAGAGCAGGACCAATAAAATGGCATTGGTCTGGTCAACATAGCATAAAGTATATAAAATAAAGTGGAGTCACTCATGTCAACCAAAATGGCTGCCAGGCACTTTGGTTCAGGAAGGAAACCACCTAAGTCATGCTAGACACATCTGGCAAGGAGACACACCTCTACTCTCTCCCATTAAAGGTGAGCTGATGTCTAGGGAGTCTTATAAGCTTGATAAAACTTTGAGTGCTTTTACACTGAACTTAAAATGGGTCCAAATATCTCTAACTCCAACTTACCAAACTTAAAGTATCACAAAAAAGCTCAGGTGGTTTAAAAATCCTCAGCCACCATCAGGACTGAAGCACTCCTTCCTCCAGCTGCTGGGAGGGTATTTCTCAGCTGAGTCTCTCTCTGAAGAAGCTGCTCTAGATTTCAAAGTCACTTTTCCAAGATCATGTATCCTGGAAATGTGGCCCAGGTTCAATGACTGACCAGCACTGGGGTGATCAGGTAAGTTGGGAGTGAGGAACTATTATAAGGTTCAGTACCTTTTCCTCCATTCATGACAAAGCTGAAGGATCATCTCAGCTTCAGTAGAATTGCTGGAGGTCTTTGTTGCAGTGGTATGCAGTTTTAACTATTCCTCTGTCTGGTATTGTTCTTTAACTTTCTCATGGATGTTATTTCTGAAACAAAAAAAAAATGTAGAAGAGAATCTTTCCCAGAGAAGCTGCCTAGTGATACATCTTGTTTAATGTAAGACCATGCAATTCTGTTCTTTTCCACAAAACATTGAAAATAATTTTTAGAAGAGCATCAGCATTGTACTCAGGATGTGAAATTATAGTGGACAGAATGAAATTATTTGTCCACTTTTGGGTAGCATTGTCACAATGACTAAGTGTCTATTTATTTCTTTGATTAGATTATCAGTGGGGAGGAGGAAGAGAATAGGAGGAAAAGGTACAGGGAATAGAGAGCATAATAGGTAGCCACAAAATAAGAGGAGGTTAAGAATAGTATGGAAATGGAGAAGCCAAATAACTTATATGTACAACCCATGGGCATGAACTAAAGATGTGGGGGGAAAGATGGGGGAGGGGGAGGGGACACTTCAGGGAGGAGGGAGATAAAGGGGGGAACAATTGGGACAACGGTAACAGCATAGTCAATAAAATATATTTAAAAATTGAAAAAAATTATAATTATGAAATCTGAAGTACAAAGGAACTAACATTGAAGCTTATCTTTATGTTTTTGTGTATAGTCTCTCAGTGCCAAATCATTTTTAAATAATTGATGAACCACTTTGTATGTGTATGTATATGAGTGTAAATTGGAAGTGAGTTTTCAAATAAATGTTAAATGATGAAATATTAAACTTGATTAGCACTCCACTCTTTAACTAATTTTATTGGAGTGACATTGGTTAATAAAATTGTATAGGTTTTAACTGTGAAATACTATGATACATCACCTGTATATTGTACTGTGGGCTCACCACTTAAAGTCAAATCTTTTGTCACCATAAAAGATTTATCCCCTACTAATGCCCCACTCCACTTCCCTGTGGTAACTGCCATACTGTTGTCTGTATCCATGAGGTTTTGTTGGTTTGTGTTTCTTATTTTTTCATTCATTGCTTTTATATCCCACACATAAGTGAAATAGCATAGAATTAAGTCACACAGCAATATACAAAAGAACAAAAGAAGAAAGTAAGTGCTTGCCATCACTCTTGTGATGACAAGAGTTTTTAGAACAAAATACAAGATCTGCAAGAGAAAAATGCCCTATATTTTTAGAGATTAAAAGATCAAAATAAGAAATTATGTATAGAGTGTTCACATAAAAATATCATGCATAATTAATGAACAATATATACCTTTAACAGTCATATTTTCCAGAGGAAGGGAGTAACTAAGTTCCAAAATACTTCTAAGTTCTCTCCTATTTTAACAATATTACTGTCATATAGCAGTGGAGCCTCCATTTTACTTAAAAACAATGAGCATATCATACCTATAGATTATTAGGGTAAAACAGTGGACCTCCACAATGAACGTATTAGTGAATGGAGAAATAGCACCACAGACAGAAGACAGAAGGGACACAGAACCACAGCACTCTATTTCACCTATGACATTATGAGTGGGTCATTTGTCCATACACATAGAAAGAAATAGATAATTTTCAATCTCAAAAATAGAGACAAAATATATGTATGTATGGACGTATATGGATTGGTATATGTTTGCTCATTTACAAATATAGACAATTGAGCTAGGAATAATGTGGGGGCATTTGTCTTCTTCTAATCTCCTAATCTGTTTCAATATTGGCTCCAAACAGCCTAGTTGTCACTGTCAGCAGTTGACTGCATTAATGAAACTGATTAAGAACTAGCTAAAATGCTTATGTTCTAAAGTAAAGTTCATGACGTTACATTTTTTAACTTTTGTGTGCTTGTGTGCTATTAACCGTGCTAGGCAACTTCCCTCATTTACTTGAATTAAAAGTGAAAAGACCAGCATAGTGAGAATGTATGTGTGAGAGAGAAAATTGAAAACACAAAAACTGAGTATTACCTTGTTATCCTCTGCTCTCTGCAAGTTTTGCTATGCTCCAATTGAAATTGTAGGAAAAATAAATAAATCCCTAGGCCATATCTAATTACTTACTTAGCCACCTGTCTTCCTTATAATTTAAGTATAACACCATATAGATATTCCCTGAGCATGAGCATTTTAAATCAAAACTATTTGTACTGAAAACAGGATTAAAATGGGCAACCTAAGACATACATATCACTCAAGTTTGAGCCCATTCCACAGTCAGTGTCCAACGGGCTTTTCTAGGGTGTAACGGACTCTCTTCCCCATTTTCTTCCAGCCTCCCCTTAGTCCTCTGGGCTCGCATCTCATTCAGCAGTAACGTCACAGTTATCATACAGATAATACAATGAAAAGACAATCAAAATTCAACCAAAATATCTCATCTAAAAAAATTAAACCTTATTATCCATCTTCTCAATACTTAGTATTTTCAACTCATTATAAAAAGAAAGTAAAAGTCAGAAAGAAAAAACAAATCATACATAAATAATGGTGACATTCGTTACATCTACTTACAATGTTTTCTGGTTGTGTGTCTATGATATATACTAAAGAAGACATCCTACAGTCAAAGATAGATAAAGTGTAAAGAACAAAATAATCTCTTCTCTCTGAAAACGACCCTCTCTGAGACTGGGTGGAGACCGCTATGTTTGTGCCACTGGACCGGTCGCAATCTCTGGCCGTGGTTTATGACAACATAAGCAAACGCCTGCTCAGGACAAGGGTAGTGATTCATGCTCTGGCGGTTTCAAATTGCAATGGTTTCTAGTTTCTTCTGAAATATTTTAAGCCATGCTTATAGAAATATGACATGCCATCTTTCACCATATGCTCACAGAAACCCAACTGTTTGCACTACTGAGAAAGTACATGGAGTAGAATTTTGACAGCAGACCTCAAGAGAAGAAAACTGGAAGATAGCATTCTGAACACGAGACCATGTTCCCCCTCATTTCCATGTTTTTGAAAATGAGAATACTCTCTTATATTTAGGTTGATAAACTTCCCATTTGAAGTATCATTTTCTGACTTAAAGTGTTTGAAATGTGTTTCTTTACTTGGAACCAATCTGAAATGAGCTACCTTTTACTTTCCGTTTTTCTTGAAACTATAAAGACATAATTTCCCCCAGATCAATGTCAACCCTGAACCACAGACCCAGGAAACTAAGGTCACATCAAGCAGGAAAAATGCAAAAAAGGCTACACTTAGACATATTATTTGTAAATACATAAAATCAAAGAAAAAGAAAAAATCCTGAAGGAACAGCTTACCTATACAAGAACAAAAATGAGTATCACATTCTACTTCTCCTCAAAAACCATGCAAGCAAGAAGTGGAATGAAATACATTTAGTGTTGAGAGAAAAGAACCACTAATCTAGTATTAGTTAGCCTGGCTTAGAATCTTATTGAGTGCATTAATCTTTTCAAAAAAACATTTTTTGGTTTTGTTTATTTTCTTTTTTGAAGCTTAATCTTTATTGTATTTTTCTATTACTATCTCCTTATACATCTCCCCACTACAATCACCACACTGTTGACCACGTCCATGAGTTCTTTTTCCTTTTTACTCAATCCCTCCATCCTCTAACTCCACTCCCCCAGCCTTAGCTGTCATCCTGCTCCCTATGAGTCTGTCTCTACAGGGCTTCATAGTTCAATTTGTTCATTAGATTCCAATATCAGTGAAATCTGGTATTTGTCTTTCTCTGACTGGCTAATTTCACTTTACCTAATGTTCTCCAGGTCCATCCATGCTGTTGCAAATGGTAAAATTTTTCCTCTTTTTTACAGCCGAGCAGTATTGCATCGTATAAATGTTCCGTACTTGTTTTATCCACACATCTATTGATAGACACTTGGGCTGCTTCCTCTCCTGGCGATTGTAAATAACAATTGATTGTAAACATAGGGATGCTTTCGTTCTTTCAAATTAGTGTTTTGGGTTTCTTTGGATATATTCCTAGAAGTGGGATCACTGGGTCAAAAGACATCCATTTTTAGTTTTTTGATGTATACTGCTTTCCACAGTGGTTGCACCAGTCTACATTCCCACCAACAGAGCAAAAGGATCCCCTTTCCTCCACATCCTATTTCATTGTGGTGTAAGAGCAGTCGGTGTGTGATTTCTGGTTTTTAAATATGTTAAGGAGTGTTTTATGGACCATAATGTGCTCTGTCTTGATGAATATTCCATGTGAGCTTGAGGAGAATGTGTTTTCTGCTGTTGTTGAATGAAGCTGTCTGCAAATGACAATTATATTTAGTTGATTGATAGCTATGTCCTTACTGATTTTTTGTCTACATCTGGATCTGTCCATTTCTGATAGAAGGGTATTAAAGTTTCCAATTTTAATACTGGATTAATCTTTCCTTTTGTATGTCTATTAGTGTTTACCTCATATGGCGTGACTTTCTTTTGCTAAACTCATATATTTTGAGGATAGTTACATCTTCTTGGAGAATCAACCCCTTTATGGATGTCTAATGCCTTTCTTTATTCCTGTACCTTTCCTTGCTTTGAAGTCTGCCCTGTGTAATAATAATATAGCTACTCCTATTTTCTCTGACTGTGGTTAGCATGGTATACTTTTCTCCACCCATTTTCTGTTAATGTGTAGATTAAAGTGGTTTCACTGTAGGCAGCATGAAGCTGGGTATTGCTTTTTGTTGTACTTAGCAATGTTGTTAATCAGTGTATTCAG
This sequence comes from Carollia perspicillata, assembly GCA_004027735.1. Lineage (NCBI taxonomy): Eukaryota > Metazoa > Chordata > Mammalia > Chiroptera > Phyllostomidae > Carollia > Carollia perspicillata. The sequence continues at coordinate 6,406 of PVKM010027561.1, forward strand.
AACATTGACATTCAAACTGTTTTTGATGTAGTTGTATTAATGTTTATCATATTTATTACTGTTTTCTAATTGTTACCCTTTTTTTCCCTACATTTGGCTTTCATTGTATTTCTGCCTTTCGTGGTTTTTAATTGAGCATTTTTTTATAAATAACATTCTCTCCTTTTTTACTATATTTGTTATACTTTCTTTTCACTTTTTGTAGTGAAGTGGTTGCCTTAACATTTGCATTTATAGTTAATATAAGTCCACTTTTAATTAATATACTACCTCTTCAAAGGTAGTATAGGATCATACTTCTTTTAACATTTTTTACCAAGCAGGTCTACTGGCAACAAATTCCAATTTTTGCTTATCTGAGAGAATCTTTTCTTTCTGTTTCACTTTCAAAAGGGAATTCACAGGTGACACAGCATATAATTATAAATTATTAGACTCAAGGTATCCCCTATAGTTATCAACTTGCTTTTAAACTATCGTGCCATAAAGCACATATAGTTTTAGTGTGTTTTTTAAAATTTTTATTCAATTAATCCCATTTTGCTTAAGGTCTTTTTGTAGTATTAATCATCCTTTTCCTCATATATCTCTTTATTGTTTATCCCTGCTTTGGTATTAGTGTTTTGTGTTAATAAGGAATTCATGTTCATAAGCGCTTTCATGGCGATCAAGTATATGAAGGGCCTTAGCCATGGGAGAAAATCCAACAAACCTTGAACCATATGTTTATAGTAGCAAGTATAGCAAATATAAAGAGCAAGTACTGTTGTCAGTTGTATTTTCCATATTGTGTTAACATACAGAATATGGCAAAAACATTTCTGAGGAAAAGGTCCACCTGGGAACTCATGCTTGTGTTAAAGAGACCTGACTTGAGATAGCTGTAAGAAGTGTGTGTGTTTAACATGCAGACAGAATCTAAACAGTCTGCCATATGTTTGCTGGCAGTAATAAAGGTACGAAATACACTAAAATCATCAACAGCACTTCCGGCAACATTGAAGTGATGCTATAAAGAAGTTATTTATCACAAAATCTATTTAGAAGGATATTTAATCTCAAGTTTTAGAAGTTAGATATCAACTTGTATTGCAATGGTAAAAATGGAATGGTACTCTAAGGATGAATGTGTGTTATTCTATGGTGTTTTAAAGAATGTAAGAATGGTTATTATGCTGTAGCTTGTTGTTTTTTCCTCAAAAATTTGTCAAAGGTATCACTTAACCTATAAATAAGAAATGTGGTAAGTTACTCCTAGTGGTTAGCAGCTTGCTTTCTTCCTCCTCCCTCCCCCTTAATTATTGACAAGACAGTGCTTCAGGCTGTGACCTAAAAAGTTACTGCCCCCTTAAAAGCATACACTTTAAACTCATTTCCATTATTAAGATTGTAACTGTCTTCTTTCAAGTTTCAGTAAACTTTAAAAAATAATGTGTTGCGATTTGTTTGTTAAATTAATTTTTCTATCAAAAATAGATTAAATGTCATATCCAAAATTGTGACATCATATTAAGAGTTGTTTTGATTATAAAGCAGAACTATTTTTAAAGATTTTAATTTATTATTTTTTTAGATTGAGGGAAGGGAAGGGCGAAGAGAGGGACAGAAACATTAATGTGTGGTTGCCTCTCACATGCTCCCTACTGGGGACCTGGCTCTCAACCTAGGCATGTGCCCTGACTGGGAACCAAACCTGTGATCCTCTGGTTTGAAGGCTGGCACTCAATCCACTGAGCCACACCAGCCAGGGCTGCTTTTATAATCAGTTAATAACCACATTTTATTTGTAAATACTTTAAATTTTCCAGTCTTTGGCTCCGTATCTGACTTTTGCACAAGCAAGTTCTGCCACTGCCTTTTAAAGTCACTACCCATGAGGTTTCTGCTTTATGAATTTAGAAATGAATATGTAATCATTTGAAAAATTAAAATGTTATTACTAATTATTTAATAGGAACTGAATGAAGAGGTTAAATTAAAAATGCTAAAAGTTAAAGATGAACTGTATGTTAAAATATAAAATAAAGTTAATTCACATGTAATTTGATGTTACCACTGATCATGAAAATAGACTATTTAAGACATTATTCAAGTTCAGCTGAACTCATTAACTGGAAATGCTACATGGAGATGAGTGGTTCAGACAGCTTAGGTTATTACCTTTACTCCATTTATTAAGACAGTCAAATAAAAGATCAATTTAAACATATTTTTATATAAATTAGACAGTTTTCAACATAATTATGATATTTTTTCTTCTATCTTTATATTTGCTTGTGGAAGAAAATGAAAAGAGAAGTCAAAGGAAAAAAACATTCATTCTGACAGGCAAGATTATATGTTCATGTTAGACTAACCAGTGGAAAATATTTATGGAGCAAAAACTTTAAATTCTTTGCAATTCAAAAGCAAAAACTATCCAAGATCTTATAAAGTTATTTTATTAAAAGCATTTGCAGACTAACATTGAATATGCTAATTATAAGTAATTGTGACCTAATTGTTAAAGCACCTCGTCATTAGAAGACTTAAGACTTTTGAGCAGGCTCTCTCTGCTTGTTTGCTAGAAATATTGTCACAGATATTCTCTTAATTTGTGGTCATGTGCCCATACTACAAAGCAATGTATTAGAAAACTTAAATTTACGTTATGAAAATTTTGGTTGATGTTCTACAGTGTCATACATAATGGCTGTTTAGAAAATGTCTGTACATTTATACACTTTCAACAGAGTTTGAGGACCATCTGGAAAGAAAAATAGGGAAATAAATGAGAGTTACAACTAACTAAGGCTGTTTCATGTAACAGAGCTTACACTATAAATAGATGTCCTCTACCTTTCTGTGCAATAGAGTTACCAGGCAAAGATTATTATTTTTATTTATTTTATTGTTGTTCAATTACAGTTGTCTTCATTTACTCCCCACCATTTCCTCCCACCCCAGCCAAACCCTCATCCCTCCCTTGCTTTTATCCCCCTTGTTTTTGTCCATGTGTCCTTTATAATTGTTCCTGAGAACCCTTCCTTCCTTCTCCACATTATTCCCTCCCACCTCTCCTCTGATTACTGTCAGATTGTTCTTTATTTCAATGTCTCTGCTTATAATTTGTTTGCTTTTTTCTTTTGTTGATTGGGTTCCACTTAACAGTGAGATCATATGGTATTTGTCCCTCATCACCTAGCTTATTTCATTTAGCATAATGCTCTCCAGTTCCATCCATGCTGACACAAAGAGGAGGGACTCCTTCCTTTTTTTCTGCTGTGTAGTATTCCATTGTGTAAATGTACCACAGTTTTTTGACCCATTCATTTACTGATGGGCACTTAGGTTGCTTCCAGCACTTGGCTATTTTAAACTGTGCTTCTATGAACATTGGGGTGCATAGGTTCTTTTGGATTGGTATTTACATCTTAGAATATAATCCTAATAGCAGAATTGCCATGTCAAAAGGCAGATATGTATTCCCTAGTGGTATGAAGATTCTGATTCATTTGATTTCTCTCTCTTCCTCTCTCTCTCTCTCTTTCACTCTCTCTATATATATCTCATGCACAGAAATGTCTTAATCCTCACACTCACCTTATAAATGTAATTTGCCTTGGCTAAAGATGAGTGAACTGCAGTTTAGAGAATATGTGTCTTATACACAATAAATATCAAGTGTTAAAATTAGAATCCAAATTCATGCCTGCTTGACTTTTCATATGTGTAGCCTTCAATTTCAGTCTTGTGATCATCTGTGCACTCTTTTCATTTTTATTCTTGCAGTCACATAGACTTACTGTGTAAGGATATGCAAATGAAAGGCGATAGCTACGGGTGGGGGGAGGTAAGGGGAGGGGTTAAGCGAAAAGAAAGAGGGACACATGGACATTGACAGCAGTGTGGTGATTGCTGGGGGAGGGGGTATAAGGGGACTAAAGCATAATGAAAATAATATAATGGAGGTTAAATTTAAAAAATAAATAAATACCTCTTTTCATTTGTAAACAAAAAAGTGACCAAAGAAAGATAAAACAGTAATGGAATTAGAGCTGCATGCAATGAAAGATAAATAAGAAACATGTCATATTTTCTTTTTTAGAATAAATATTACTATATGTTTTCTGATTGAATAATCTTAAAGAACTAATCATGCCACTTAGCATCTGACATACTTGAAATATGCACTAGAAGAGAAAATTTATGTAATTGTCTAGTGAAATATCAGTCTAATAAAACAACATAAAAGACCTAAGTTATACTACATTATTACATGCACAAAATTCTTTTTATCTGTAGGGAGTAAAGCAGAGAGGTGGCACAAATTAGGTGTCTTCAAAGAAACAATATTCTTACTGATATTAAATCTATAAATCAATATATAATGATTTTCAGAAGATGGAAGAAAATCTTCTAAGAGGAGTAGAAGAGCTCTAAGAGAGTGACATCTGAATTAACCTGCTCTAATATATTACTGTCTACAGAAAAAACATACCGACGAGAAAGAAAAACAGGATGAGGTACAGAAAAGTCTTAGCATGCGAGTGACAGTTCTTTTTCAAGCAGTGCCTAAGGAAGAATGTCCTCCATCCAAAGAATTTACTATTACTGTTCAGACTTTTTTTCTTGATGTTATTAAAAGGTTAATCATTATTTGCTCATGCCCAGCTCTACTGGGTAGTATTTCACGCTTTATCAAAACACCTTCGAAACAAAAGTTGGTAGTGCTGTTTCCATAGAAACTTGCTTGCTTGGAAGTACCATGTCTATAGCTGTCATAAATTTTCAATTGGTTGAGAAGGCATCCAGTGAAAAGTGAAAAATGAATTCATCAAGTGGTGCTATCTGCTGGGGCGAGCATATAGACAGTCAGCCATGTACCCCCAGAGAAACTTGCTCACATCTTCCAGCCAAAGACCACCAGGTGCATGCTTGTCGTTAAATAAGGTAGCTTTACTCCTCATCTCAGTGAGGGAAAAGCCCAAACCATGGGGACCATGGGATACCTTAGTAGGTAAGTATTGCCAGGAATCTATTGAATGTTTGGGCTTTTGTTGGGTAATTTTTGGAAGGGCCTACGGAAGCAGGGCTTTACTGTGACTTGAGTGTTGTCAGAAAGCTGGAGGAAGTCTGTCACTGTTGATCTCTGATCTCAATTATTATTTTTTTCTCACAAAAATTTAATGTTTGGGTATTTGTGTCAAAAAGCAAATTATATATAAGACTAAAATTAGGAAAGCAAGCAAATAAAAAATGTGTAGCATAGGAAAGGAAATTAGTATGTATGGCAAAGTATTCAACCCCACAAGTTATTTATGTAATGGTATCTAAACAGCAATGAAGTACCATTTTATAACTAGGAATTCAGGAGTATTAAAATTAACAGTCATGCTGACTAGGTTGTGCTCAACAAGGAGTTAGTATCTCTTACCGATAAGGACAACAAACTAGAAAGGGCAAGTTGAAAAAGAAGAAAGAGCAGTCATTGCCTTAGTGCGGAAGGGAGGTGTTTGGTACTTTGTGGTTTACATAGTGCCCCTGTCTGGAATAAGTGCTTTGCGAGATTGTTCATCTCCAGCAGGAGAATAATATAGCCTAGCGGCAAGAGTTGGATAAATTTGTAATAACACTGAGGTCCATATGTGAGCATCAGATCAAGTTCTGGAAATCAAGAACTGTGTTTTTTTATCAACCCCCCCAAACATTTCTAACCATGGTACACTATGTTTTTATACCAGTCAGAAATCTATACAAGGCCCAAAGCTTTATTTTTTAATGTGAAAAAGTTTTTATTTTTTTATATAATTTTATTAAAATTGTTAAAGAGAGATCAAACAAATGGGACTACAGGGATAAATTTAATAGGGTTTTAAGTAGCAATTGATAAAAATATCACATTTTATAAGTTTGTCTATTTCTGGGAGTTGCCCTTTTATGTGAAATGTCTTTAATTCACTAATCAGAAAATAACTTTAAAAACATATTTTAATAAATACGTACTGATAGTATCCTTTCAGGATGTCTTGCATTACAATTAGAGGAACATGTATTTTACATATACACATACTTTCTTAAATCATGGTCACTCCAAGCTTAAGCTGTTATCACAGTTTATCTAACTGCATGTCTTTATTTATTAGAAAAGACTAGTGCAATAATACAAACCACATTAAAATGCTGTGCAGTTTTATCCCACTTTAGTGGCTCTGAAACCAGGCTCTGTAACTGGAACAGCAAACCCCACTCAGGGAGCTCCCGATTTAATTTGTCTGGTTAGATAGATGAAATCATTATTTTATTTTTTATCTATTTATGTAAGTCTAAGATGCAATTAAGGTTGAAGAATCTATTCCCTGGAGTTATGTAATACCTTTAATTTATCAGCGTTTGGCCCTGGCTGTTGTGGCTCAGTAGATTGAGTCTGGCTTGCGAACCAAAGGGTAGCCAGTTCGATTCCCAGTCAGGACACATGCCTGAGTTGCAGGCCAAGTCCCCAGTTGGGGGCATGCAAGAGGCAACCACACATTGATGTTTCTCTCCCTCTCTTTCTCCCTCCCTTCTCCTCTCTCTAAAAATAAATAAATTTTAAAAATCTTTAAAAATTTATGGATCAGTATTTTTCTACTAATCTGTTGATGCCAGATATGGATAGAAAACTAGTAATAATATTTCTGGTGAAGCCTAGATCATTAATCAGTCCTCATAAATTATATGTAAAAATATGCTAAGAGCTTAGAGAAAATGGGAAAGAATATTTTGTGCCAAATGCTGCAATACATGTACTTTAGAGCCCATTTCATGTCATAATGTTTTTTTTTTCTTTTGCTCTTCAGAGAAAACACAGGTTAATTGTTCTTTTCTGGAAAATGACTGGAATTGGAATAATGAGTGACCCTAAAGGGGGCAGGCTCTGAAAGGAATTGCTGTATTCTTTAATCTATCTTTGGACTCTATAAGCTTCCCACACACAATATTTTTATGTTTTTGTCATTGTTGCTATAGTGTTTTAGATCTGGATTTTCATTAGCTCTTGGAAGTAAAAAAGCTATAATGGCAAACTGCTTTGACACAAAGTATTTTCTTTTTATATAACAGAGCCTGTGAAAATGAACATCAAAGATATGTTCAGATAATTTACAATATAAACTGTCCTATTTTCTCAGTTCTTAGATGGAGACAAAAACAGAAGTATTCAAATCGCTAAATGACTCTTGTTTATTAGGTTCCCATTGCAAACCCATCATGTTCTTCTGTAGAATGATAGTAATCTGGTCAATGGCTAAAAACCAGTCCATGGTATATAATCACTGACTCATAGATGCCTTTATTTCCTTTGATTTTTATCCCTCCTCTTGATTATAGTTTTGGACATGGATTACTTCATAGCAACACTTTGAAAGCATGAATAAGCTTAAGAAACCTTGAAGAAATATAAATATAACAACTCTCCTGTTTGTTAATATTTTTAAGTTTTATTGTATTTTTTATTACCATTTAGTCCTCTTAGGCCCCCTCCCCCGAGAAATCAGCACACTGTTTTCTATGTCCACATGCTTTTTTCGTTCTTTGCTAAATTCAGCATAAGATTTCATTGTGAGTAAAATAAAAAGAGTTTCCATAGCAATTCCGAATGTCATTTTCTCGTTCTTCCTCCCCACCCCCCATAGGCTGGTTAACATGGCAGTATAAAATAATAGATATGATGAGATTGCTGGAATTACGAAACATAGGAGATTCAAAACACCTTAAGTATCACCAATTCCATCACCACATTTGATACATGGAAAAAACATAGACACATAAAGACAGGCTCTAATGAAAGAGTATTCTTCAAACTTTAAACCACAGCTGTAAACACTGCTTACGGGACAGGAGCCGAGGTGTGTATCAGGCAGATGCTGCCTTGTTCTTTGATTGAGAGTATTTGGAAAAGTTGTATTAAAGCCAATGCACTGTCTTGCTTCCGAAATAGATGCACACCACTTTAAGGAGTTAGTTCATGCCCCAGTTAGCCAAACTATTAGGCTATGGAAGAACGGTTGAAATCAAAACTACTCTGGGTCATGTGAATAATGAGTGAGCAAACGTACTAATTAATAACCCCACGACAGTGTAAGTCACTTCACTTAATCTTAAATTTTGAATGCCAAGAGCTGCACACAAGTGATTAATATTCACTCTATAAAGTCAATACAATTTATTTTTAATATCAGGAAATCCAATTTTACACTTTATAAGCAGAGAAGGAGGTGAGACTAAGAGAAGTTTGTAATAACAGGGATATGATTGCAATGCAATTTCTATACTCTGATTAGAAAAAAAATAATTAATTTCATTATCATGGAGGCAAGATCAAAAATATTTTTTATTTTACACGTAAAACATTTTAAATTAAATTGATATAGTGAAACCATGGATTGTATATAACTGTTTATAAGAACAATTTTTCAAGCTGGAGACATTTATTTTTAGGTTTTAAATGTTATATAATGTTGATGTACATTTAAGGTTTAATTCCTTTAATAGAAATACAACACTTGAGATTTCACAAAAGTTCTACTTGTGAACTTTTATTCTTTCTTTTTATTTATTCTTCCCTTTTTATTTTCTTTTCACATCTCCTCAATTTCTTACGCTCCATATTCATCAAGATCAGTCCGTAAGCACACACTGCAGTACATGAGCCTGACCCGCTCCTATACCCATGTTTAAGACTGTGTTTAAGAAGTTTCCCAAAGCCTGTCTGTCCTACAGCCTTGGGCATAATTAAAAAACAACAACAACAAAAAATGAAGCCTAGAAGGACACATAACACTGTAGAGCTGAAACTTCCAGGTAAAAAACCATACGTTTTATTGGTCAACTCAATATGTAGCATAAGGAAAACTACGCCTTCCTCTTTACCCAACATTTTACACTTGCGCATCGTGAGACAAACCACGCAGAGGCTGCGCCTCTTTCACTACCAAGTAAAAATTACACAGCTGCTAAGAGGCAGACACGGACCTTGGGTCACTAACTAAAGACTAACCAACCGTGAACACCTTAATAATTACGTGATGAAAACACACCATAAAGAATATGCTGCTACTTGCAAATGTATTTTTAAAACAACATTATTAAAATACTAATTTTTTGTAACTCTTAAATAATAATTTAGTTGCCTTCTTGAAATGTACAGTGCTTATTATTTGAATCGGTCAGTAAATATGCATGGATGGCCATGTGTGTGTCAGGCACTGAACATAGTTTCTCAAATTCCTGATTCTCTTTCTTGAAACATCTCTAAACTCTCCCATCTTGTTTTCTTCACCTAAAATACAGAAGAGCCCCATTTCTTTTCTGACATGTACACTTCTAAAGGTGACTGTCATCACTTTCTGTTTTAGATAGGGAGTGAATCTGTAACTATTTCTCCAGGCTTTTATTTCCAATCCTTCCTTTTCATGTAGTTGCATCCTTTGTGTCTAAAAGCCTTCTGATGGATCCATGCTTCCCCAATCATCCAGTATTGCTACACTCAGAATTGAACTGAGCAATAATTCAAGTGTTAAATTGTAAATGAAGAGTGCATTGAAAAGCTAGGACTTCTCATCAGTCTGGATAATGCTTCACTGTTTTTTTTAAATGAGAATTATTTTATTTTGATGATATGTGATGGAGAGAGTACGAATACAAAACTGGAAATGGATTGGCCAATATTGCTCTATATTTTGACTCAATTTCCATAAATCAGACAATCTTTGTTTCTTTAAATTACTCTAATTTCAGTGGGCTTCCTTTATCAATAGAAAGATCCTTTTCCTAATCACATCTTCATTTCTGTAATAAGAACAAAATCATATATTTTAATAGCTCCCCTTTTCAGACTGATTTAGATATAATTGACATGTGACACTGTAATTTTAAGGTATATAACATGATGATTTGAAACATGCATACATTGTGAAATGGTTAGTACAATGGGGTTAGATCCACATTCTTCACATCATTTAACTACCATTCTGTTGTTATTGCTCTGAAGAGCTCGTTGAAAATTTATTCTGATAGCAAATTTCAAGTACACAATACAATGCTGTTAAGGATAGTTGCTATGCTGTACATTACATCCCTGGAACTTATTTCTTTTATAACTGGAGGCCTGTAGCTGTTAACAGTCATCTCTCACTTCCCCCACCCCATTCCCTCTCAACACTGTTCTACTCTCTGCTTCCATGGGTTAGCATGTTAGATTTCACATATAAGTGAGATTGTAATATATTGGCCTTTCTCTGCCTGAACTTATTTCATGCATTGCTATGATGCCCTCAAAGTCCATCCATGTTGATACAAATGAAAGGATTTCCTTCTTTCTTGTGCCTGAATAATAAATAATATCCCATTGGCCCCCATCCATTTAGGAATTTATGATGAGATCACACTGTGAGGTTACTTGTCAAAGAGCCCCTCCCCTTTTTCATCTAGTGTTCTTTTTTTGTAACATTCCTCACACAACAACACTACAGAGAATGGATTAGAAATTAGCAGGAATTGACAAGGGGAGGTGAAGGGAGTTAGGTTGCTATTAATTGAAAGAAAAGTTCTTTCTCTTGACTGTGGAGGTGGTTACACAAATCTATACCTATGATAAAAATGCATAGAACAACACAGATACACACACGCAAGTGAATGTGTGTGAGGCTGGTGATATATGAACAGTGTTGAGAGAGAGTGTGTGAGGCTGTTCAATGTATCTGTGAAGTTTCTGTTTTTGATGTGGTATTTATTTAAATAAGTGTTATTATAGGATGAATATAGAAGAAAGGTACACAGAAACTATACTATTTTCGCAGCTTCTTGGGAATGTATAATTATTTCAAAATAAAAATACCAAAGATCATAGGGTTGAAGATTGCTATCATTAATTGGCAATACCTATCTGTGTAAAATAACATTTTCAAAAATGAAGTATAATAAAATTGCATTCGAAATTAGTATTAGATGAACTTTTGCAATAGATTTGAACGATAGGGAACTATTTTCTCCCCCAACATGAATTCCATTCTTCTCATTAGTAGACATGTATTACAAAAAATATTGTTAATGCAAAAATAATTGCCAAAGTGAGAAGTAACAAGCACTTATTTGAGATAGCTATTTGAGAAGCACTAATTCAAGCACAAACTCAAATTGTGTTTTAATTATTGGGTAAAGGCAAGAGGCTTTTATGAAAGAAGGAAGAAAAATTATTACACATATAGAAGGAAGGAATTTCTATGGGTGCTAATAGGCAAGGTAGGTATTTTTATAGGTGCAAGTAAGCTATGTTACTTTTTAGCTGTGTATGCTGGTGTGAATTTTATGGAATGTTATAATCATCAGTGTTTGCAATCAGGAGGTCTATTTTCCTCTTGTTTGGAATACAGTGTTCATTTGCCTCAATCCAAAGATTATTTTGCCTAGTTCAATCATTTTAAAGGTTTTAGGAGTAATACATGTAAGGCAGTTCTTTTAGAATAGCTGCCCTAGCTCTGTTTTTAAATGGTTTCATTTATCACTATATATATTATATATACATACAGCAGTTGACAAAAGTAGGTTTACAGTTGTGACTAACTAAAACATAGTTTATTATCATATTTTTATTTATTTATCAATTATTGTGTTTATTATATTAACCAGCTTTTGCCCACCTTGTATGCATATATTATTATTTATTATTATTTTTATTATAATATTTGGATTTGTATCAAATTTATTGGGGTGACATTTGTTAATAAAATTATAGATGTTTCAGGTTGGATTTTCATCCATGAAAAGTTTGTGGAAATATTTTTTCTCTCATGTTATATAAGTAACTGTATAGTCACCTTTATTTTGCATTTTTGGACTTCAAAATCTAAAATGTTCCCTCTCTGGGCCTCTGCAATAACCGTGTCACAGCCCTCTGACTAGCTCTTCCATTTGAAAATCCTGTAATGTCTGCTATACCCTTCAAGGTTTGATTTGCTTGTTTTTTTCAGGGGGTGGAGGGGTAGTTAATTATCTTCTTTCTATTGGTTTACACAGAAAATCTCCACTTTTTGCCTTAGATTAATATTCTAGTAGCAAAAGAATAAAATTAGTCTGAACAGTCTCACCATGTGTGATATGAAGGCATTCATGTAAACACTTTTGCTTTGGATCCTGATTTCCCTGTGTTCTAAGTTTCTTTTGATCAATTATTTTTAAGGAGTAATTTTCAGACTTTTTGGGAGCATTTGGTGGGTGGTATTTAAGGAGTAGCTCAAGGAATTAGCAGGAGAGAGGGTGGAGATTTAGTGTTTCAGCTGCTTGTTTCAGAGATTCCATGCAATGATCCATGTCGC
>PVKM010027562.1:0-18728 GCA_004027735.1 Carollia perspicillata
AATGAGATCAAGGGAAAAATCAAAAAGTATCTGGAAACAAATGAAAATTAACATACAACACCACAAAAGCCATGGAACACAGCAAAGGCGATACTGAGAGGAAAGTAAATAGCAATACAGGCCTATGTAAAGAAGACAGAAAAATCTCAAATGAACAACCTAAGCCTATATCTATAAGAACTAGAAGAACAACAAAAAACAAAGCCCAGAGAAAGTAGAAGGAAGGGAACAATCAAGAACAGAGCAGAATTAAATAACATACACACTAAAAGAACAATTCAAAGAGTCAATAAATCCAGGAGTTGGTTGTTTGAAAAGATAAATTTGACAAATCTTTAACCAGACTCATCAAGAAAAACCCAAATAAATAAAATCAGAAATGAGAGATGAGAAGTAACTGATACCACAGAAATACTAAGGAGTGTAAGAAATTACTATGAAAAACTATATGCCAAGAAACTGAATAACCTGAGTGAAATGGACAAATTTTTAGAAACATACTATCTTCCAATCTGAATCAAGAAGAAGCAGAAAGCCTGAATAGACTGACAAGAGCTAGTGAAACTGAAGCGGTGATCAAAAAACTCATGGCCCACCAAAGTCCTGGACAGAATGGCTTCACAGGTGAATTTTACCAAACATTTAAGGAAGAACTCATTCTTATCCTTCTCAAATTATCACAAAAAATTCAAGAAGAAGGAAGAGTCTCAAACTCCTTGTATGAGGCTAGTATCATCCTAATTCCAAAACCAGGTGAAGAAAGAACAAAGAAAGAAACCTACAGTCCAATATCTGATAAAAATAGATTCTAAAATACTCAACAAAATATTGTCAATCTGGATTCAGCAATACATTAAAAAGATCATACACTATAATCAAGTGGGATTCATTCCAGGGATGCAAGGATGGTATGATATTCACAAATCAATAAACATACCACACCGATAAACAAAATGAAGGATAAAAACCACATAATAATATCAGTAGGTGCTGAAAAAGCATTTGATAAAATCCAGCATCCTTTTATGATAAAAACTCTCAGCAAAGTGGTAATAGAAGGAGCATACTTCAACATAATAAAAGCCATGCATGAGAAACCTACAACCAATATTATATTCAACAGGCAAAAACTAAAAGCTTTCCCCTTTAAATAAGGAACAAGACAAAGGTATCTGCTGTTACCACTCTTATTCAACATAATACTGAAAGTTCTAGCCACAGTGATCAGACAAGAAAAACAAATAAAAGGCATTCAAATTGGAAAGGAGGAAGTAAAACTGTCATTACTCACAGATGACATAATAGTGTACATAAAAAACCCTATAGTCTCCACCAAAAAAACTACTCAACCTAATAAGTGAATTTGGAAAAGAGCAGGATACAAAGTCAATATTCAGAAATTGATGGCAATTTTGTACACCAACAATGAAATGTCAGGAAGATAAATTAAGGGGGGAATCCCATTTACTATAGCAACAAGAAAAATAAAGTACCTAGGAATAAATTTAACCAAGGAGGTAAAAGACCTTTACTTGGAACTATGGAACACTGAAGAAAAAAACTGAGGAAGACACAAATAAATGGAAGCACATACCATGTTCATGGATTGGAAGAATTAACATCATCAAAATGTCCATACTACCCAAAACAATCCATAGATTTAACATAATTTCTATTAAAAATACCAATCACATATTTTATAGATATAGAATAAATATTTCAAAAATTTATATGGAACCAAAAATGACCCCAAATAGCCTCAGCAATCTTGAGGAAGAACAAAGTAGAAAGGATCACAATACCTGATATCAAACTACACTACAAGCCCACTGTAATCAGTATGCTCTGGTACTGGCATAAGAAGAGACACACACACAAGTGGAATAGAATACAGAGCCCAGAAATAAACCCAAGTCTTTATGGTCAATTAATATTTCACTAAGGGGGCATGAGCATACAATGGAGTAAAAATAGCCTCTTCAATAAATGGTGTTAGAACTGGACTGATACGAGCAAAAAAATGAAACTAGACCACCAAGTTACACCATTACCAGAATAAAGCTGAAATAGATAAAATATAATATAAGTCATGACGCCATAAAAGTCTTGGTGGGAAACATAGGCAGGGAAAATTTAGATATCCCATGTAACAATATTTTTCTGGATGTTTCCTAGGGCAAGGGAAATAAAAGAAAAAATAAACAAATGAGACTACATCAACTTAAAAAACTTCTGCATGGCCAAAGAAACCATCACCAAAATGAAAAGAGAATTGACCATATGGGAGAATATACCTGCCAATGATACATTGGACAAGGTTTCGATCTCCAAAATGTATAAAGAACTCCTATGACTCAACACCAGGAAGACAAACAATCCAATTAAAAATTGAGCAAAGGACCTGAATAGACACTTCTCCAAGGAGGACATAGAGATGACCCGTAAACATATGAAAAGATGCTCAACATTACTAGCCATCAGAGAGATGCCAACTAGAACCACAATGAGATATCACCTCACACTTGTCAGAATGTCTATCATTAGTAAATCAACAAACAAGTGCTGGCAAGGATGAGGGAAAAAAGAGAAGCTTAGTGCATTGTTAGTGGGAATGCAGACTGGTGCAGCCACTGTGGAAAATAGTATGGAATCTCCTCAAAAGACTGAAAATGAAACTGATTTTTGACCCAGTGATCCCACTGTTGGGATATACCCTAAGACTCAGCAATTCAAAATAACTTATGCACCCCAATGTTCATAGCAATGCTACTTACAAGAGCTAAGTGCTGGAAATAGCCTAAGTGCCCATCCATAAATTTATCCATAAATGAGTGGATAAAAAAAAACTGTGGTACATTTACACAATGGAATACTATGCAGCAGAAAGAAAAAAGGAACTCCTTCCTTTTATGACAGCATGGATGGAACTGGAGAATATTATACTAAGTGAAATAAGCCAGTGTGTAGAAGACAAATAGCATATGATCTCACCTATAAGAGGAATCTAGTGAACAAAATAAACTAGTTAACAAAATAGAATTATCATCATGGAAACATGAAACAGACTAACAGTGACCAGAGGGTGTGGAAGGGCATAACGGTGGAAAGAGGGGGAGGGGGCTAGTCAAAGAATATGTATGAATGACCCAGAGACATGGACAAAAGGGCAGGAAAAGACTGTGGGAGCATGTCGTGCAATGGGCAGAGGAGGGCAAAGGGGGGAAATATTGGGACAGCTATAATAGAACAACAATAAAAATGATTTTAAAATCTAATTCAATATTTTGTTTTAATTTCTTTGTTAAACAGCAATCTAGATAAAATTTTTAGTGGCCTGAGAAATCTCTGAATCTAAGTTTTGAATCCATAAAAAGTAATTTTGTGACAATCTCTTGGACTTACTTAAAAGCAAATAGTAAGTTTTTTAAATTAAAAAAAGAAAAAGGGCACCTAATATCATGCAAAATGTAAAGTACAGTGCAAATTATCATCACTAAACTCCCCATTTCTCATATATATATGAGAAATAGATATACATGAGTATATGTACATATATACATTTATAAAATTTTATCAAATTTGCCTGAGATATTTTTGTTTAAACCTCTGTCAATCCTAACTATCACCTAGCCCCCCAACCACAGCTGGTAGAAAAGTAGCTGGTTGAAAGCCAAGTCTGAGAGCAAAAGGCTGTAGCAGCCTTTTTAAATAGTCTAAGAAAGATGGTAAAGTTAAAGGAAATCCAAGAGCAATGTCAAAGATAGAATTAACTGGACTCTGTCGGCCATTTTACTGTCAGGTTTCCTTCCCTTACCAATTTTCAGTTAACACCCTCCAGGATTTTCCCCATGGATGTTTACAACACTTTTAACCTCTGTTACGTGATCCAGGTTCAGATAACTATACCAGAGTACCCTGTTTTATTTGCCTATAAATAAGTAGAATAAATATAGCCAATGAGTTTAGTCAAAGATTTAAGTACCTTTGGTATTATAGTAATAAAAAAGAGGAAACACATCCAGAAAAGGTATGAAACATAAAGTTCTGTTTTATAAATCAATAAGCATAAAGTAAAAGTACCAAAGTCCATGTTAAGTAGACACTGTTTGTCACTCTCGTTAAAGCACAACAATACTTTCCAGTACTTCGATGGAAAAAGAAAAGGTTAAAGTTTTGGCACAATCTGAAATCTGGCATGCATAATGTTTAACCAGCCTACAAGGCTACCTTTCTCTTAGAATCTCCTCAAATGAAAATGCAGACTGCTTGTTTTCAAGGGGAAGAAGCCTTGAAGTGCTGTTTTGTTAGCTTTTCAAAAGCAAATGAATAGAATAGTGTAAGACTAGAGTCACCAAGTTTCCCCATATTATCATCTAGTACATCCAACCACACAGAAAATAGAAAATCTAGTTGTGATTAAATGAGCCCATCAGTGGGGAGCAAACATCTTTCAAGTGTACCTGGCAAATGAAAACCCTAGACACATTTTGTTTATTATTTTTTACTTTTTCCTTTATTTTTATTATTGACACTATTGCAGATGACCTCATTCCCCACCCCCTGCAACATTTTGTGTTGTTTTTTTAAAATGGTTGATCCTACTCAGTCTGGTAGCTAGTTTACAAAGGTCCTAAACCAAGCTTAAGTGAAAGTGAAGGCAATGGTTACTGTGTACATACTTCTAAATCCAACAAAATAATTCTGACTTCTTGGTCTTTGCAGAGAAGTGACTGTGAATATACAGAGAAACGGTGATAGACTGGGAAAAGAGTTCAAATGCCTATTTGTAGGCTTATTGTCTCAGTTACCTATCTGCATAACACACTGCCCAGAAATGTACTGAGTGGCATAAAACAACAAACATGCTATTGTGTTCCTTCCTTCTGATTGTGAAGAATTTTAACAAAACACAGATGACTTGTTTCTGATCAGTGATGTCCAAGACCTCAGCTTGGTGACTCCACATGCTGTCAGAGGCCTCAGAAGATATGGCTGAAATAGCAGAAACAAGAGAATCCACTGTCCACATGGTTTCTTTTTGTTTGTTTGCTTTGTTTTGCTTTAACATATTTTATTGATTATGCTATTACAGTTGTCACATTTTCCCCCCTTCACTCCCCTCCACCCTGAACACCCTCTCCCATCCACATTCCCCCCCTTTAGTTCATGACCATGTGTCATAAGTTCTTTAGCTTCTACATTTCCCACACTATTCTTGCCCTCCCCCTATTTTCTACCTACCATCTATGCTACTTATTCTCTGTACCTTTCCCCCCTCTCTCCTTCTCCCCTCCCCTGTTGCTAACCCTCCATGTGATCTCCATTTCTGTGGTTCTGTTCCTGTTCTAGCTATCTGCTTAGTTTGCTTTTGCTTTTGTTTTAGGTATAGTTGTTAATAACTGTGAGTTTGCTGTCCTTTCACTGTTCATATTTTTTATCTTCTTTTTCTTAGATAAGTCCCTTTAGCATTTCATAATAATAAGGGCTTGGTGATGATGAACTCCTTGAACTTGACCTTATCTCAGAAGCACTTTATCTTCCCTTCCATTCTAAATGAAAGCTTTGCTGGATACAGCAATCTTGGATGTAGGTCCTTGCATTTCATGACTTGGAATACTTCTTTCCAGCCCCTTCTTGCCTATAAGAGCTCTTTTGAGAAATCGGCTGACAGTCTGATGGGAATTCCTTTGTAGGTGACTGTCTTCTTATCTCTTGCTGCTTCTAGAGTTCTCTCCTTCACTTTAATCTTGGCTAATGTAATTATGATGTGCCTTGGTGTGTTCCTCCTTGGGTCCACCTTCTTTGGGACTCTCTGAGCTTCCTGGACTTCCTGGAAATCTATTTCCTTTGCCAGATTGGGGAAGTTCTCCTTTATTATTTGTTCAAATAACTTTTTCACTTGTTGTTCTTTCTCTTCCCCTTCTGGTAGCCCTATAATTTGGATGTTGGAACATTTAAAGATGTCCTGGAGGTTCCTAAACCTCTCCTCATTTTTTTGAATTCTTATTTCTTCCTTCTTTCCTGTTTGGTTGTTTCTTTCTTCCTTCTGGTCCACTCCATTGATTTGAGTCCCAGGTTTCTTCCCATCACTATTGGTTCCCTGTACATTTTCCTTTATTTCACTTAGCATAGCCTTCATTTTTCCATCTAATTTGCCACTAAATTCAACCAATTCTGTGAGCATCCTGATCACCAGTGCTTTGAACTGTGCCTATCAGATGATAGGTTGGCTATCTCTTCATTGCTTACTTGTATTTGTTCTGGAGCTCTGATCTGTTCTTCCTTTTGGGCCATTTTTTTTTTTTGTCTTGTTGCACCTGTTACATAGTGAGGGGTGGAGCCTTAGGTGTTCACGGGGCGGGGGCACCCAGCTGCTGGGTTGTGATGCTGCATGTGGGGAAGGGGTCAGAGAGGGTCACTTGCTCCACTTTCTGCTGGATCTCAGTCCCTTCCGCTGCTACCCCCAAGCAAATTAGGCCCTTCCAGTGCTAATTTCCTTGTGGGCGTGCTTGTATACTTCTAGGAACGTACCTGTGGGTCTCTCCAATGAACTGTCCCATGAGGCTGGGAGTCCCTCCCTGTGCTCAACCCCCACAGGTGTTTTCAATCAGTGTTTTGAGGTTTTATTTCCCCCACGCTGGAGTCCTGGGTTGCATGGTCTGTCTCGCTCCCCCACTTCACCTGGTTTATCTGTGTGCAAATGTGGGACCGCCCAGTCAGCCAGCCACCTTGCACTCCTCACTGGGTCTGCCCACTGCCACCCCAAGCCTGGGGTCTGCCAGCTGCCGCCTGCGTGCCCAGGGTCCACCCACTGCCATCTTGTGCACCTGGGGTCCTCAAGCCACCCCTTATTTTTTTTTTGCCGTGACCCCTCTCCACCCAGTGCCCAACTCCGCCCTTCCTACCGGTCTGAATGAATGTGTCTATTTTAACTCCTTGGTTGTTAGACTTCTGTACAGTTCAATTTTCTGTCAGTTCTGGTTGGTTTTTTGTTCCTAATTTTTTGTTGTCCTTATTTTGGTTGTGCAAGGAGGCACAGTATGTCTACCTACGCCTCCAGCTTGGCTGGAAGTCTGCCCCATGTGGTTTCTTTAATCACAAGTCTGGCACTTGGCCTGGGAGGAGTAAAGGACAGGCTCAGCTGGGGCTATCAGGCAGAGTACATACACGTGGCCTCTATAGCTTGGTGGTCTTAAAGTAATGAGTTCTTACATAATGGTCTAGGGCTCAAAGGACAAGTGTTCCAGTGAACAAGGAAGAAGCAGCATGACCTTTTGTGATCCATTCTCAGAGGTCACCTAGCATCATTTCCAGTGGGCTCTATTGGTTGAGGCATTCACAAGACCACCCAGATTCATGTGGAAGACACATAGACCCCAACTCCTGATGGAAGCAGTGTCCCAAAGAGTTGCATTCATGCTGTTAAATTCTCTCAGTTACCTTCCACATTAGATGCCATTATCAACAGAAAGACAGGCTATATTATTAAGAGCACAGGGGGATATGGGAAATAGGGAAAGTTCTCATCAGGTACACGTGAAGTGAAATGAATGGACAGTCCTTATAAGAATTATGTAACTGGAGGACACCAGGGACACTCAAGATCTAATTTCTATATAGCTCTATTACTTGTAATGGGGCTTCTTAATGTGCATTCTTCACCTCCATAAGGGCTGTGTGGCCCCTTTGACTAATGGTGCCCCAGATGGGCCTCTAGATCATATCATTGTCAACCATGGGGCTACCATGACTTCTTCCAGGCAAGTCCTTACACATCAGGTCAGAAATGAAGAACCAATACATTACCACAGCTAAAGAGTCATCACTGTATGAATGTATGGAGACAATCTTACCCCTGCCATGAATACCTATCCTGATTCTTCTGGGTATGTGGAGGAGAGGAAGAATCAGGGAATCCTGAACCAATACCCCACCCCCCAAAACCATCTTCAAGCTGTTTAATATCACTTCCAGTGGGATCATGGAGCCAGCAGGGAAGAGAGAAGGAGAGGACAAGTGTAAGGACCCAGGCAAGAAGAGCAAAATATTGCCATTAGTTAGACAATTATGCAATCATATTAATATCAGGGCAAGTAAATTCTGAGGCATACAGAATAGCTAGAGATAAAGAGTGTCACTTCATAATGACAAAAGGTACCTTATATGTGAAAGAAATAATTTTAAATTTTTATGCAACTTTCGATACAACCTCAAAATGTTTAAGAAAACTTAGCAGAAAGAAATAGATAAATGCAATATCATACAGGGATAATTGAACAAATCTCTATGTTGGATAGATCAAGAATATAAAATATCACTAAGAATATAGAAAAATATAATTATATAATTATATAATTAACAAGCAAAGTTAAGATTTGAAATATAGAGATAACAATAGTTTTTTTTAAGCGCACTTAAAACCCTTACAAAAATTGACCCAAACTGGTCCTTAAAGCAAATATCAAAAAATACAGAATTATTGGTTTCATTCAAAGCACAGTCTCTGACCACACTACAGTGTTTTTAAACTTGACACCAACAGAAAGATAACTAGAAAAATCTCATATGTCTGAAAATTAATAAATTTCTAAATAGCTCAAGGGTCAGAGAAAAAAGTGAAAATTGAAAATTGAAAAATTTAGACCTAAATAATAATAAAAGTACCACAAACAAAAATTGAGGAAATATGGCTAAAGCAGAAATTAGAGGGAAATTAATAGTTTTAAAATGTTATTTATTTATTAAAAAAGAAGAAAGCCTGAAACTTAAAGCGCTAAGCATGAATCTTATGAAAATTTTCAAAAATATAAAAATATTTTTAAAGGGGAAAAAAGAACAGCTTAATTAAGCAAAAAAGATAAGGAAATAGTAAAAGTAGATAAGTTAATCAATATAAAATAGAAATAATTCACAAAGCCAAAACTGTCCATTTAAGAAAACTAATACAATTTACCATCCTCTGATAATATAGATTTAAAAATTAAAAGTACAAATAATATCAGATTTTTTAAAATATTTTATCTATTGGTGTTTTTAAGAGAGAGAAGCGTCAATCCATTCTTTCACTCATTTATGCATTTATTGGCTGATTCTTGTATGTGTCCTAACCAGAAATCATACCTGCAATCTTGGTGTATCAGGATGATGCCCTAACCACCTGCACTAACTGGCCAGTGCAATGTCAGAAATTTTAAAAGGAAATTGGCAGAGAAAATGAATCAATATTTTTCTGAAAATATCCAAATGGCCAACAGGTACATGAAAAAGTGTTCAATGTGACTAATCATCAGGAAAATGCAAGACAAAACCACAATGAGCTATCATCAATCACACACTTGCAAACTGGCTTCTATATGTGAAGGTCAAGGAGAAACTTGAGAAAGAAGCTGGCCACTCCAGATTGGTGGGTGGCAGGTTTAATAAGCAAGGGGACTTACATGCAAGGCTTGTCTTCCACAGCTGTAAGATGAGTACAGTTAACCTTTGAATGACACTGATTTGGATTGTGCAGGTCAACTTACAGATGGGTTTCACATCCTGCAAGTCAATCAACCTCTGATTGAAAACAGTATTTTGGCATTCCCAACTGCAGATTCTCAATTGTGAATTCCCAATGACAGATAAAAATGGTATTCTTGATATACTGGTTGAATTCTCAAATGTGGAAAAAAAATACATTAGAAAACTTCAGTGAAATAAAAAGAAATATATCACTTATAAAAACTGATTCAAAAAATAGAAAACTTTAATAGTTTAGAAGTACTCACCTCCTCTCACAAGCACATCAAAATAACAACTAAACTATAGAACAACTATCAATAGACCACCTGAAATCTGGCTTAATGGAAGTCCTACAACTAGAGAATTAAAGAAGGAGCCACAACAAGAGTAGTGGGGACAGGCAGGGATGTGGAACAAGCTGGTCCTGTATCCACATATGGTGGATAAAAATAGGGATGAATATCTCAGCTGCAGAGGTATCCCCTGAGCAGCCAAGAGTCCTGGATCCACACCATGACCACCCCCCCCCCCAGCCTGTGATTCAAGCACCGAGAAGTCTCCATAACTTCTGGTTGTAAAAACCAGCAGAGATTGAGTCTGAGAAAGACCAAGGGCTTCTGGAGTCCCAGGGAGTTTCTTTTAAAGGATTCATACAAGGACATACATTTACTCACTCCTTCTGAGCTCCATTGTTGCAACAACGTCTGAAAAGTACCAGAGACATAAAGGAGGAACTGAATTGTGCCAAAACAGGGTATGAACAAGGGGATGGGCAGATTTCAGAAGGAAATGTTGGCCACTGTTCCTTTGATGAGCTCACCCTCCACAGAACTAGCAGACAAGCACCATATCTGAGACTCCATCAACCTGGCTAACACTGTGAGCCCCACCCCAGTGATTTCCTGAGGCCCTACCCCATCCAACTTTCAGGCCCACCCAAGATGTTTCCAGTGGCTTTTCCACAAAAATGGCCTGTTTTGGCTAATACTTTAGCTTTTCCTAAATCTCTCAAAACAAAAATAATATGAATACATTACAGGGAATTAACAGTGGAGTTAGAGGAAGCAGAGGGTCTAACAAGAGATTTGGAAGATAAGGAAGCAGAAAACATCCAATCAGAACAGCAAAAAGAAAAAAGAATCCAAAAAAAATAAGGATCATGCAAGGAGCCTCTGGAACAACTTCAAGCACAGTAACATTTGCATTATGGGGGTGCTGGAAGAAAACAAAGGACAACTAATTGAACATCTGTTTGAAAAAATAGTGATAGAAAATTTCCCTAACCTGGTAAAGGAAATAGATATTCAAATCTAGGGAACAGAGAGAGTCCCAAACAAGATGAATGCAAAGAGGCCCACATGAAGACATATCATAATTCAAATACAAAAGTTTAAAGACAAGTAGAAAATCTTAAAATCAGCAAGAGAAAAGCAGTTAGTAACCTACAAGGGAGCTCCCGTAAGACTGTCAGCTGATTTTTCAACAGAAACTTTGCAGGCCAAAAACAATTCCAAGAAATATTTAAAGTGATGAGAAGCAAGGACCTACAACCAAGATTACTCTAACCAGCAAAGCTATCACTAAAGGACAGATAAAGACCTTCCCTGGCAAGAAAAAGTTAAATGGCAATAAACACATATATATTAACAACTGAGTCTAAAAATAAAATAAATGAGCAAGCATAACTGAAATGGGGTCATAGAAACAGAATATTTTGATGGTTTCCAGATGGGAAAGGAGTTGAGCCAACAAGTAAAAAAGGTGAAGGGATTAAACACAATTTGGCTGTTACAGTATAGCCATGAGCATGTAAAGTACAGCACAGGAAATATAGTCAATAATATTCTAATAACTATGTGTACCATCAGATGGATGTGAAATTTATTGGGATAATCACTTAGCAAGTTATGTAATGTCTAATCACTGGGGTGTACACCTCAAACAATATAAGAAGGTATGTTAACTCTAATGGAAACATTTTTTAAATTATTTTTTAAAAAGTTTTGTAACCATTAAAGATACTGAGTCAGCTGTTCAGTCACTTGTGTTGGTGTATGGTAAATGGAGGCAGACTGGATTCCTCACCCAGGTGTCTGGGTAACTAAGGGAAGCAGTTTTCCCATAACCTTGAAAGGGCCTGATAAGTAGTGTTCTCATAGCCTTGAGACTGGGTTCAATAAATGGTTCCTATAACATGAAGTGGGCTCACATGCACAGAACCATGCTAAGTTATATAATTTTTTGGCTTTCTGCCTACTTTGTTTGTCTTTAGTACTTAAGAAGGTAGTAACTCCTCACTAGAGAAGGTGAGCAGGTTGCAGTGTGCATGGCTCACCCATCCATAAATAAAGGCATATCACACATCCCCATCCTTCCATGCATTTTCTTCCAAATACATTAGAAACAGAATATTTTGATGGTTTCCAGATGGGAAAGGAGTTGAGCCAACAAGTAAAAAAGGTGAAGGGATTAAACACAATTTGGCTGTTACAGAATAGCCATGAGCATGTAAAGTACAGCGCTCCCTGAATCTAGAGTGGACCTTTCAGGGCTTGACCAGCTGCAACACACTTGGTTTCTGTGAGATATTTTTCTTCATAGGCTGCAAAAATATTTTGCTATTGCATGCATATCAATTAATTTTAAATATAATTTTATCCCATTTTAACACAAACTATGCCAGATTATAGAAAAGAGCAAAAACTAATCCTTGACTGTTTATGCACTTTACATAACCATGATTGAAAAAACTGACTAAAGTAATACAAAGAAGAAAAACTATAGGCCAATCTCAATCATGAACTTAGGTGTAAAAAACAAACAAAACATGAGCTGGCTCAATTACCCTGGGGCTACCTTAATGTCCTGAAATGTTCTGTTTCTTGACCTGGCTGGTTAATACACAGAGTTTGTTAAAACATTATCCTTTAAGTTGAACAAATATATATTTATTTAATATATTTAAAAATTATATATTTAAATATATATTTATTTAATACATTTATTAAATAACTATATATTAACATGCTTATTAATATATATTTATTTAAATGTTCTTATAAGAGTACATTTTGTACACTCTCCTTTATACAGACTGGACTTCATTATAATAACAATCATCATCATCATTCCTAGGAGCACCTGGCATACTCACTTGTTCCCATTAAATTCATCTACTGTTCCTCAGAACCTCTAAAAAACCTGTGCTAGCAGCTACATGAAGTATGGCCTAAACACACTAAGCAGCAGCAGTATCATATTGGAACTGGTTAAAAATGAAAATCTAGGCCCCTTGCCAAACTACTGAATTGGAAACCTCTGCAGGTGGGACTCAGAAATCTCTATTTTAACAAGCTCTCCAGGTTATTTGGAGGCTCAAGTTTGGGAAGCACTGTTCTACTGATAGCCACAGGTAATAGAGGACTTATGCCAAGAGATGGGATTTAAGCCCAAGAGAACTCAAGCCAGAGAACACATGGTGTTCAAAACCACACCCAGTGTCTTACCTGTAGCACATATTGCAACATGCTGGGTTTTCCATTTTTGAGGGACCAGTCTCACCTAGACCAATCTCATTTCACAGTAAGAATAATGATCATTTTTCAATGACTCACACCTGAATATCTGTGCCAATTATAGGGCAATGGTTCTTTAATTATAATATAAGATTTCTTTTCACTGTTCACCCAGAATAAACACTGCTCTAGCTCTGAGTGAAGGGAAGATATGTTCATTTTGTATAATCCAGGGACAAGGACTCTCCTTAATTCATAAACTAATCATTCATTTGTAGGAATATCCAAAAGTTCTCTTCCTTCCTACCCCCTTCTTTTGTCCTCTTCACTGTTTCCCAGAATATTTGCATCCAGGAAAAGCAACAGAAGGTCACTTTCAAGTACGTTCCTCAGTTCCTCAGGAACTGCAAATGATTCACTGCGAATAGAGACCAAAACAAGTGGCCAAATAATATGTATTTTAATGATGAATTAAAATGCTTATTTTATATATGTGAATAAAATAACCTTAAGAAAGTTAAAAAGCCATCAGTGGTGGAATCAGAATAAAATCTAATTGTACAAAATCAAGGAAAAGACAAAAGAATTAATTAACACAACCACTTGGAAAACCATTTGGCTGGCAATATCTACAATAACCAAGTATACCCAAAATCTGGAACATTTTACTTCTAGTACATACTCATAGAAATATGTATATATGTTTACCTAAAACCATGTGCAAAAATGCCCATAGCAGCTCTATTCATATTAGCCCCAATTTTGAATCAACCCTAATGTCTATCATAAGTAAAATGTATGATAAATTGTGGTATACTCATATCATAGAATATTCACAATACACGCAATGGAACACCATTAAATAAAAATGAGAAAACTGCTGCTTTATTCAAAAACACAATTATGATATTGAGTGAAAGAAGACATTAACTAATGAATACAATGTCTGTCCAGAGAGTATTCAGGATGCACTATGAAAAATAGAGACATTTATTGACGAAGGTACAAGATACAAGAAACATTGTACATAGGACAATGACACCTCAGTCCCCTTCAAAGTAGGCACTGTGGGACCTCACACAGTTCTCCCGATCACCATTAGCTTCTCTATTGTATTTTCCTGAATCTCACTGATGGTCTGAAATCTCTTCCCTTTTAAAGGTGACTTTAGTTTTGGGAAAGCCAGAAGTCTCAGGGCACCAAATCTGGGATATAGGGGGCTGAGTAACCTGGGTGATTTGATGTTTTGCCAAAAGCTCTGCACAAGACATGATGCATGAGTGGGCACATTGTCATGATGAAGCAGCCAATCACCAGTTGCCCATAGCTGCAGCCTTCTGAATCATCCAAAAAGTTTCTGCAGAGGAATGTTCAAGCTTAACACAAAATTTGATGCAGATTCATAGCTCTACTCACTCAATCATTTTGAATGCCATGGCCACACAGTACACACACTCACTCAATGCATCTACTACCCCCACTTACTAGTACAGTGAAGTCATCACTGCTCACACATGCACATTCCAGTCCACTCTCCTTGGCTGGTAGGTTACATTGATGTCATGCAAACCATTCTTGTCATATTAACAATGGCTGGAGTTTTCTGGGACAGACCTTTCATACATATTATAAAATTCTACTTCTTTTTTTATTGTTGTTCAAGTATAGTTTTTTCCATTTTTCCACCACTACTTTAAAATTCTACTTCTATCAAGTTCAAAATTATTCTATGGTAATAGAAGTCATTACAGCCTCTGCCTCTAAAGGAGAGAATAATGGCTGGAAGGAGGTCTGAGGGAGGGTAAATGGGAACTAATAATTTCTTGATCTGAAAGGTTGTTCTGTATGTTCCCATTATAGAAGTTAATCAATTATACCATTATGATTGGCCATTTTACTGATATATTTTAATTTAAAAGGTTCCTTGAAAAAATATTTACCTTTACAAAACAAAATGCAAGGAGGGAAGGGATGGAGGGAAAGGGGAAAGATCCACTCAAGTAGATTCATTTGGTACCCAACTCTCTGATTTAAGTAGTTTCTTAGGTCAAATGCCAGCTTTGCCACTTATTTAGTTAAAGCATTATTTAAATTCCTCTATAAAATTAAGATACAGTCGTTCACTCATCCAACAAAAATATTTTGAGTGCCTAATATTGTTATGGGAGATACTCCCAGAAACTCGATTTTTCTCATCAATGCAGTAAAGAATTAAAGGTCAACGAGTCTACTAGCATGCAAGAAGGGTTTATTGGTGATCCATTCTGATGGGTGAGAAAGGGTTTAGTTAAGGTGCGGGTAGAGGCCTGAAAGGCTTAGTTTCAGGGTGAAGCAAGATAGGGGTGTTTAAAGGCCAGGGGGGCAAGAGCAAGGGTGGTGAGGGCCCAGACGGCAAGCATGTGTGGGCAGACCGCCAAGAGGCCAAGCCCACCAAGCCCCAAGTCCTTTGTCCTGAGGACTTCTATAGTTGGCAGGACCAGGGGTGAGGAGTAAGAAGTTGTATATTTGATTGACAGGTAAAAGTGGTACTAGCTTTCCAGAACAGGGACGGGAATACCCAAAGGTATTAGTGAGTTCCTTCCTTTAGGCACTATGGGCTCTTCTGGGCCTTTCGGGCTTTGGGATGAAAGCACAGTTTTAAAAGCTTTCTTTCCCAGACAGTGGAAAAGATACATAGAATTTCAAGGACTATTGAGTCAGAAGGGTGGGACACATATCCTTTTTCCTCCCTGACTTTTTTCCCCTCTGGCTGTTCATTCTACTGTGTAGGCACTTGAGACACAGCAACCAGCAAAATACCCAAATCCTTACCTTCGTAGAGCCAATATTCTAATGTGGAAGGGAGAGGGAAAAGTCTACTCCACATACCTCACACAATTTCTGTGAATCTTGAGAGAGAGCGTTGTAAGAACCTGCTACTCAAAATACAGTTTGTGGATCAGCAACATTAGCACCATCTGTGAATTTGTTAAAAAGGCACAGTCTGGCCCCACCCTAGACCTACTAAATTAGTATCCTCATTTTAACAAGACCTCCAGGTAATTTATATGCATATTAAAATTTGAGAAGCACTGTTATAGCACTTTGTGAATCATAAAATGCTGTCAAGTATAAGCTATTATTATTATTATTATTATTATTAGTCATGCTCATCAGGAAATTGCCACAGCCCTGCTAGGTAGATACATTCCTATTCCAGCAAATAAGAAATGTGAGCCTAAGAAAGTACATGTTTACGCCTGTCTTAAAAGCTGCTCTATCTCCAGGATATGTTGCTTTGGAATGTTTTCTTTAAGTCAGCCTCAATTCTCCAAGTCAATAAACCCCTGCATCAAAAGCCCCAGTGATGAAAACGCTGTTGGGGAACTTTATTGCTGGGTTTTTCGATTGTTTCAACACCACTTCCTGGACATTCAACAGAGAGCCCAGGAAGAGCACTTTGATAATGTAATGAAATGCCGAACAATACAGACATTAGATTTACAGAGTTTTATTGGTATGTCCCAGATTCAATTTGTGTCTTTCATCTCCTAGCTCTTTCGTGGGTCTTTAATCAGACTTATTCCAACTGTGCTTTGTGGGGGTGAGAACCCAGGAAGCTGCTGACTGCTGGTGGGAGGGGATGTTGTTCTGAGAACAGGGTCTAGTCAGGCCTTCAACAACTGTCTGATTAGACAAAAAAAAAAAACACTATGTCAAGTTGTTCCAATAGGAGTGTTACTCAAAATTTAATGTGCATGCAAATCACCCAGAAATCATATTAAAATGCAGTTGAGGTTCCCCAGGTCTGTGCTGGAGCTGAAAATTCTTCATTTCTAGCATAGTTGCAGATGATGCCGATGCCACTGGTTCCTAGACCACACTGTAAGTAGCAAGATCCTCTCCCACAGGGACTCAAAAGGGGGGGAAAAAACAGTGATTTTGAAACACAAGTCTCCTCCAACATACACAATGTGTTATCTTCTGATAAAAACCAATGCCCAGCAAACCAAAGCAAATTGATTTACTGATACTTTAGGAATTTAGAAGTTAAAAGATCCATATTAAAACTATAAATGTAGTTTTAGATATTTAAATGTAACCATTTACATAAAAATATACTAAAATGTTAGGATTTATGTTTTCTTCTTTTTTCTTGTTTCTTTCTAAATTTTCTAAAATAAACATTACTTAATTTTACAATATGAAAAAAAAATTGCCCTGGCTGGTGTAGCTCAGTGAATTGAGTGCTGGCCTGTGAACCAAAGAGTCATTGGTTCGATTCCCAGTCAGGGCACATGCCTGGGCTGCAGGCCGGGTTCCCAGTAGGGAGCTCATGAGAGGAAACCATGCACCGATGCTTCTCTCCCTCTCTTTCTCCCTTCCCCTCTCTCTAAAATTAAATAAAATCTTTTTTAAAAAGAAAGAAAATAATAACTACTAGTTTTTGAAAGTGTATTTTTACTAATTATCCTAATTTCATTCTAAACACTCTGAATACTAGATACAAAATTCCTAACTTTTCTATATATATCATGGAATGTAACATATATTCAGATTCTCCATACCTCTTCTGTCTCCCACCATAAGGACAACTCTGAGGGCTGCAAAAGGTCAAGTTGCAATGGACTCCAAATATCCAACATTACATTTTCTAAGGTAAAGAATTGCTTTTCTGGTTCTGCCACCTTAATGGTGAATATGGATGTGGCCTCATTAATAGTAAATAACTGCTACTCTGTAAGAGTCTTTTATGATGAAAAAGTCTTCATTAGAAAACTCTGGCCTTCCAAGGAGCATTTCATAAATGCCTCTGATGACTTCATGATTATCTTAAAGCAATTCAACAACAAGAGCTGGTCCTTTTTCAAAGTCTTGAGACAAAAAAAAAGTTAAATAGAGGTTATTATAGATGATCTGGTCCTGAGAGGAAGAGGAGAAAAGCCATGAGTGGCAAGTAGTTTGACTAGAGCTTCTTCCCTTCACCGCTGCCTTGCACGACACCTCTAAGGACACCCCTTGAGTACTTACTATGCACCAGGGGCTGTAGATGGATTGTCTTATCTTATACTCACAACAACCTATCTTCTCTATCGTCTAGTAAGGAACCAATATTTGAGAGGTGAAGTGACTTAATTACAAAGACGCAGTAAGTGACAGACAAGGCAGGAAGTGACGGACTCCAAGCACAATGTGTCTCGGTGACACTTGGTAGACACCAATATGTTTGGGCAGAGACCATGTCTTTTCATTTGAAAGCAACAGAGCTGCAGAATAAAAAAGAAAACTGAAAGAAAAAAGAAAACTGTTAGCAATTATTACTTCTGGGTTAATGGGCTTAAAATACTTATCCTTTCTGTACTTCACAAATTTTCCAAAGTGCTTATAATTGGGGGAAATTATTATTTTAAGTCATGTTGACTTTCCCTGTCTAGGATAGCCTATGTTAATCACTCTAAAGCATCTACACTGAAAACATATCCACAAGTGACAGCAGTAGTAAATAAAAGCCTTACATTAAACCCCAGAAAGACTTGCATGTGTCAGAGGCCCGCTGAGAGAAGAGCTACTCCAACAGGGAGAAAGGAGAAAAGCTGGAGGCAAAACATTTCAGTGACGTCACCTTTGCTCCCCTGAATCCAAGGGGTCCAGGTTTATAAACACACAGATGCTTTCTACAGGTGCACAGAATAAAACCTGACCTGTAAAGTACAGCAGAGGGATTTTAGTCAA
>PVKM010027563.1:0-18730 GCA_004027735.1 Carollia perspicillata
AAAAAAACACAGATTGTAACTGGAAATTGAAGGCAAGATTATTCTAATGTGGTTGGATCAGGTGGTGCTGATGGCATTTGGCAGGTGTATTAGTCATGGCTTATTTTTCACTGAAAGTTATAAACAGCTCCCTCAAGCTAGCTGAAGCAAAAAGGAGGCATTGTGGACTTATATAGACAACAAGACAGTTTAGGCATTGTGGTAGATGACACCGGTTGCCTTCACATCTTCTCTATGTGACCAATTAAAAACACTCAGCTCTCCTGACTCCCTTGCAGCTAGGGGTGGCCATGTGACTCTTTTCTGAACATTAAGATATAAATAAAAGTATATAGGATGGAACTTATGGACAAAAGGGGACACATTTGTCCTTGTCTGGAATGTGGATATGATGCACAGAGATACAGCAATCATCTTGGGAGATGAGAAGGAGAGCTAAGTGATGAGGATGGTGGAGCAAAATGGTAGAAGGAGGCTGGGTCTTTGCTGTCATCATGGAGCCAGCCAACCAGACCTCACCTGCCAGTCTTTTGATCCTGGAGTTGGGCTCTTGTTAAACACAGGCCTAGCCCTGATTCAGTGCTACTGTATTGGGGTACGTATAATGTCAAGTTTCTCTGTTTCTTTCTATCCAGTGTAGTTTCTCAGAATTGTAGAAGGAGCAGGGACATGGTACCAGCAGTTCTGGAATCCACATTGACAGCTTTAAATCCAGGAGAAAGAGAGAGGTACCCACTTTGACTACAAATGGGAGGAAAAAATAACACCAGGGAAGAAATTGGATTGGTTTGGAGGATACTCTTTGAACCAATCACTGAGGACAAATGGATGAAATAATACGATTGGCCAAGACTGTATCACCTAAGCCCACCTGGAAAAGAGAATAGTGGGCAGTGTCTAAAGGAGAGGGAGGGGGAAGGTGGGCAAGCTGATGAAAACAACAGATGGCTCTCCCACAGGCACTGGAGACATGTGGAGAGGAGAGAGGAAGACATCTCAGGGGGAATGTCAACTCCTCCAGGAAGTCTTCTCTGTTAGCCTGACTTAGCCACTCCTTTCTCCACCCCGTTCATTCCCTAGCTTACCCTCACTGTAGTACCTGTCACTGTGTATTGCTGTCTGTGTCCTCATGGTGGCTTCTCAAAGGTGGTTTGGTTGGAATCCTAAGATTCTTAAGGTGGGTTAGGGGTAGGTTGTAGGTAGACCTTGAATGTTAGGCTAAGAAGTTTTGGCTTGTCTTATGGAAACAGAGATTGCCTGAGAGCTTTTGAGCAGGGGAGTGGCATGATCAGAGCTACTGTGTTCCTGAGCCTGGATCCACTTGATCTCTGGTTGCTGTCTGTCTTGATCTTCCATTCTCTGGCTTTTCCATGATTCTTCTTGGCCTGGTTCTTCATCTGACTTGACTTTAGTCCATGTTACCCATCGTTGCTTCTCCCTTCCCCCACCTCCTCCACCAATCAGTTCTGGGCTGATTCTGGCTTTTATCTGTGCAGGTGGAAAGTGGGGAGAACTGGTACCAACTGGGTGCTCTTAGAAGACTCCACCTGAGCAGCTCTTGTCTGCCCTCTTCTGGGCACTGGTGAGTATAGCTCTCACCTCTTCCAGAATGGGATATAAACTGGTCACAGCCTTGCCTCATGACATGATTTCTGCCTTCTTGTATCTGGCCCCACTTTTCCCTTAAGTACTTACAAATCAAATCAGAAGGGTTTTTTTTTTTTAGTGACTACCATGTATGCACTATTTTTAGTGATAGCTATGCATAGAAAATGTTTCCAACTTCTCACTGACCTAGATAGTTTTCATTGTGGGATCTAAGCACCATGTAAATGTCAGAACATTAACTTTTGCTAATGTGTATATCTACCCTATTTATTTTTTTGAACCGAGGTCACTTCAGTTTATTTCATCCACTGAAGAGGTGATGTATTTGAACTTTATAAAAATGTGAGGCCTGTGCATTTATATTCCCACGGACAACAGTGTTCTTGATAAGTCACACACTGATGTTTTCATCAAAGTACAGAAGTCCATGAATATATTCTTATGGTTCATAATAAAACCAAAGAAATGCCCCCAATTAATGACTTTGCTAAGCGGTAACTGCTGTTTACAGGGAACTTGGACTTGTAACATGGGTCAGAAACCATCCCTGGGTTTTTTTAATCTCATAAAACAATGGAGACACCTCCCAGCAGAACAGCTGACTGCATTCTTGGCCTCACTGTGGGCAGTGGAATTATTTTTTTCTGAATAAGTGGTTTTCCTCAGGCCACGCTTGAACTTCACCTCTGCAGATGGGTGAGCAGACTCTCACTCCAATGCCTCGTCTCAGGGCGCTTGTTTCATCCTGGATCGTGTTTGGAGTTCCTCCTTGCCCCCATCCATCTGAGTCTAGCCCATCGCTCAAAACATACTTCTAATCTTCTTCCTCCGAGATCCCTTCTGTGCATCATGGTTTTTCTTTCTGCTGAACAACAACACTTCTGTAAACTCGTACTGTCATTTAACTTTACCAAAGTTTATGTCCCGTGTCTTTCCTTGAATAATAAAATCTCTATTTTTAGTGCCAGAATATCTTACACTTGGTTGTTTACCCCACATACAGAATGTTGATTATCTGTTGCTATATACCCAATAGATGAGCAGCAAGCTGTTGATGGATGAGCTGCTGTATCATCTGCCTATCCGAGCTCTAATTAGTATACTTCCCTGAGAACTATTTACAAAAGACAGATTGGTCCAGGCCATCATTAACACTTCCCTGAAATATTTGCTTGCACTTCGATGCCTCTCAAAATGTGTTGCCCAAACGGTGCCGTGTGTCTATGTGTGTACATGACAATGGGAAGCCAAACGAGAGTCATTCTTTTAATTTATTGTCGATGCACGCTCTCTTTCAAATTTGGTTTTCTCTCTCATCAAAATTATGCACTTACATAATTTTAGGAGTTGTTTTGGTCTGTTTGGGCTACTATTACAGAACACCACAGCATGGATGGCTTAAACAATAGACATTTATTTCTCCTAGTTCTGTAGGGAAGTCCAAGATCATGGTGTCGGCAGAGTTGAAGAGTTCCCGGTGACAGTCCCTTTCTGGCCTGCCTTTTTGGTGTGTCCTACGATTGTGTGTGAGAGAGACTGAGACTCACATTCATCCCAAACTCTCTCCTCAATTGTTTAAATCTCTCAGTACATTCGCTCACGTCAGGTATTCCAACGAGGCCATCCTTGTGGCCTTCTCTCCTGTGTCCTTCTAAACTATTCCTGTCTGTACTATTTTCCTTCTAGGCTGAGTGCACAGCTTTGCTTCTTGGACCATCCTTCACCTTCCTCACCGAGATTCCTTTGGCTTTTTCATGGGTTGATGCTCACATTGCCCAGACCCCGTGTCTTCCCATCTTTAGGTTTACCTTCTAATTTTGGACGAATACCTTCTCTAGCAGATTCTTGAGTATAGCAGAGGTCAATGTTTTGAGACTTGTCATGTCTGAACTATCTCTATTCCACCCTAACATTTAATCGATAACTTTGCTGGGTATAGAATTCTAGGCTGGAAGTGATTTTTCTACAGAAC
Organism: Carollia perspicillata; assembly: GCA_004027735.1. NCBI lineage: Eukaryota > Metazoa > Chordata > Mammalia > Chiroptera > Phyllostomidae > Carollia > Carollia perspicillata. The sequence continues at coordinate 3,581 of PVKM010027563.1, forward strand.
TCTGAAGTCATTCCTCCCTTATCTTTTTACTCTTGGGGAGGTTATTGAGAAATCTATCATTCTGATTTTCAGAGTAACCTTTTTCTTTGGAAACTTTTGAGATAGTTTCTTTGTCCCTATTGTTCTGAAAATCCATGATGATAGATTTTAGTATGGATTTGTTTTTATCTATCTGCTGGGCAGTTAGTGTACAGCTTCAGATTAGAAACTCATATCCTTTGGTATTGGGAAATTTCTGGAATTATTTCTCGTGTTTTCCTCTCTTCTATTTCCATGTTCATTTTTTTCTGAAGCTTTACTTACTCAGATAATGTACTCTTAGACTAATTTTTAAGGTTTCTTTTCTATTATATCCTCTATCTCTTTGACTTTCCACTCTATGTGATTCCCCTAATTTTACCTTCTGATCTTTCTACTGAAATTTCCAGTCTGGTTCTCATGATTTGACTTTACAAGAAATGTCTCTTGTTCTGTAATTGTTTTATTTAATAAATACAGCAATTTCTACTTCTCTGAGGATATTAATGATAGTTTCCTTCAATTTTTTTATCTCCCTGCAATTTTTTCTACAAGTTGCTTCCCCCCTCCTAATATTTTGGCCTCATTTTTTCAAGTTAGAGACTCTCCTTGGGGGACTGGTGATCATTGGCTAGCGTTGGCATTTTAAAATGAGACACGCTAAAGCTAACTGGTATCTCTGTGTGTATGGGTGGGACTTGTTAGCTGTAGACTCTGCAAAGGTGATTTGTAAGCTGTAAGACGGTTTGGTTGGTTTGATTCTTCAGGGGAATTCTGCTGTCAGCACATCTGTGTCTTCTTTTGGAGTGGATTGATTGGGGGGATATTCAAGGGACAGCAAAAAAGCCAATGTAGTCGTCAAGGTTCTTCAGAGAAGCAGAACCAATAAGATACATATAAATAATTGTTCATGAGTTGGAGGCCCAGGGAAGCCTGTGATGTAGTTCGGTCTGAGTCTGGAGAGCTGAGACTTGGGAAGAGCCAACAGGTAAGTCCCAGGTGAAGGGCGGGAGAAGACCAACATCCCAGCTCAGTCAGTCTGGCAGAGAAGGGCAAATTCTCCCTTCCTTCACAGTTTTGTTCTATTCAGACTCTCAATCGATTGGATGAGGCCCACTCACAGTCTATCCTTGGGGGAGGACAGCCTGCTTTACTTGGTCTATTGAGTAAAGGTGAAGTCTGAGAGAAAGAAGAGTTAGGAAATACTCTGGGGCCTTGCTCTGAGCACCGTAGGGAGTGGTGATGTTGTCTGACTTGGGGAGAGCTAAAAGTGGGGCAGGTGTACGGGGAAGAATTCAGAGTTCCATTGTGGACATGTTGGGTTTGAGATTTTGAGTAACGGAAAGGTGAGGTTTGAAGATAAAATTTGGAAGTCATCAGCTTCTAGGCTGCCTTAGAAGCTATGGGGCTAGATGAGATAACACAGAGAAAAACAGGAAAGCTGGGATCGAGCCGGGAAACAAGGCATGCAGGGTGGCCTGGAAGGCAAAGCAAAAAGGGTTTCATGAAGAGAAGGACCAACTGTGTCAGCTGCTGTGGAGCTGTTGAGTGAGATGAGAATTAAAGGGCCTTGTTGGATTTGGCCAGATGGAGGTACATACTGGTGACTTCAACGAGCCACTGGTGAGCTGGGGGCGAAAGTCTTATCAGAAGGTCTTATCAGAAAGTCTTATCACTGGTTGGGAAGAGTGAACCCGTCCTTCTGCCTCAAGGTCCAGGCTCCTTGGTTCGCTGCATCGCATGGGAGATTTTCATGTGCTGCCTGGAGTCGTTGGGCGAGTTATGGAACCAGAGCATTTGCACCTTATTCTTGGAGCCCCTCAGCCTGGAGGAGCAACCCTGTAAAAACTGGAACATAACCACCTGAGTGTAACTGGTTCCCGGGCTTTTCTTCTGTGTGTGAGTGGAACAAAATATATGCAAAACCTCTGTATCTCTTCCTCTCGGTTCTAGTCTAAGCCTCCATACATGATGGGGGCATGTTAGAAACGTGTTAGCCCCTTCACCGTGGGGACATCAGGGGAGGCTGGGAAGTGTTGGGAGCAATAGAAGCATCCTGTTTACTGTCCAGCATCAAGTATGGGAAAGAAAACCTGCTGCCAAGAGCAGCACATTGAATTAAATGGGGCAATTTTCCTCCCGAATAATACTCGAAGGAGCACTGCAAAGTAATAAACTCGACAGCAAAAACCATGAAATAAAGTGAGAAAGAGGTGGGAAGTAGAAGAATAAAGGAAATGTGTACCTATTACCGTGTATGTTTTTGTTTGGCCTATGGGACATGTCTGCTGAGAAATATTTCTGGTTGTGGGTGAGATTTGCCATGGAGACGCGGGAGGACCAGATGCCGCTCTGTGCCTCAGCCTCAGGTACTGATTCATCCAAAGCAAGCAGGTTGGTGAGGCCAGGAAAGCAAGGCTGAGGGTGTTTTCTACGAGTCTGAGACACTCCCAACATTTTCCCAAGATGCTTGTGCTCTTGCCTCTTATAATTGTGTGCTCCCAGTTAAGGGCAATATTCCAAATATTTAATGACTAGTGAAGAATAGGCTGTGACTGTTTGGAACAGACACAGGCCAATCAGAATAGAGGCTGTCTGCACCCAAACTTTTAGCTCAATGCTAGGCTTGTTGTCCATGTCTAGTGGAAAGAATGAAAGCTGGGTTTAATCTTGGCCATGTCTTAGAGTCCCTTATAGCTCTGTGTCCTGGAGCACATTAAACCTTTGCTGAGCATCATTTTCCTCATATGTAAAAAAAAAAGAGCCATGTAGTGTGTGCTGGGAGTCACTCACTCAGCTGCATTCAGCTGATGCTGCTCCTCCACACGGCCCCTTTCTCCCCATGAGGTATCTTATCATTCAAGAACCTGAGCTTCTTTATAGGATGATGGCTGTTTTCTCAGGGCCAGAGAGGAAGCTGCCTGGTATCTTTAAATATAGTCCCAGAATGAGCACAGCATCACTTCTGCTAGTCTACAGGTCAAGGCAAACCATAAGATCAGGCAAGATTCAAGGGGAGTCAAGAGGCTACTCTTGGTGGGTTGAATGTCATGTGTGTGTGGGGAGGCAGGGAATCACTGGTGACCATTGCTGGAGGGTCTTCACCCCAAAATGAAGCATGTGAAAGGACCTGGTGCAGCGTCTAGAACACCCTGCTCGAAATCCTTCACGGCTCCCCATGTGTTCAGGCTCTTCCCTGATGCGCTATTCAAGGCCTTCGATCTCCCCAGCCCCCACTTCTCCAGCCTCATCTCTCTATGCTCATAGTTTCCACTCTAGTTGTACAAGCCTCTGCCACACTACATTCCACTTTTGTGTCTTTGTATGGGCTACTCTCTAAAGAAAACCCTTTTTCTTCATATACTGCCGGCAAACTCCTGCTTATACTTCAAAACTCTGCTCCGTGGTACCTCCTCCGGTATGCCTTCCCGACTCACTCTGTCTCACTTCTGTATCCCTGCTGTCATTGACCTTCACTTACAAGGACAAACTCAGATAAGTGCTTCATCTCTTCGTATGGTAAACATCCGTCTGCTTCTCCCACCAGGCTCATTAGGGCTAGACCAAGCCATTGTTGTATCAGTGCCTGGTGCACAGTGAGCATTTTCCACATCTGGTAGTTGAGTGAGTGGAAGAACAAACACACAGCAGCGCTTAGTGTGTGTGGCTTGATATGACTTGGTGTAGAGATCTACTGATTTCTTTCATGTGAATGGGCAGCTGAGGTGCAGGGAAAGAAAAGATGGCTGGAGTGAAGGAGTCAAGGAAGTGAAAGACCAGCACGTTGAATGTGTCATTTATGAGACCTTCCACTCACCAGGAATGATAAGGGGCACTGCAGAGGGGGACAGCCAGGCAGGCTCGCAGTCTTCAGTGAATTATGAAGAAGGGCTGGGGGTCCTGAGAAAATAGCAGTGGGGGAGTAAGTGATGATAAAGCTGGGCAGTTAAATTTCCAAGGGGACGAGGGGTTTTTTACTTATTTATATTTTATTTTATTGTTTCTTTTAAGGGAGCAAGAAGGAGACATTGCTTGGGAGAAGCTACGGAAACTGAAGTGGACACTGCCCCACCCTGTCAGGTTTAAGGATTATGGGAGAAAAAAATTCCTCTCTGCTTGAGAGGGCTGTGGCAGAATCAGCGTCCCCAGGGACTGGCTAAATTTTAGTGAGTAAAAGAAGGTGGGAAGAATGTTCAGAGAAGAGGTGGAGGATGAAGGGGTGTTTGCTGGTGGAAGTCTCGGTTCCAGAGGGCTCCGAGGGGAGGCGTCGGGAGGAGCTGCAGGCTGGGAGTTTGTGTTGATTAGAAGGTGTACAGGCAGTATGAAAAGTGCTGCGTGCTGGTCGGACTTCCAATGGTGCTTGAGATGACAGGTGTAGGCATGTTGAACTTGACCCTCTTAGAAGAGGATGGATAATCGGCCATGAATATTGGCCAGTATTTAGCTTGGGCCATCCGGCAACTGTGTAGTCCTGTGGCTCATAGGGCCAGGATGGGGAGCAGAAAAGGGGCAGGATTAGGGAGCTCAGGAGTTGTGGGCGGGACTTGTACCTGGCCGGTCTCTCCCTAAGGTGGAGGTATCAGGGCAGCTGAGAGCTGTGGCAGGGTGAAAACTGTACCCAGTAAGTTTTTCCTTTGGTAGGAAGGGTGTGCTCACTCAAGTGGGTAGACTGAAGGTCTGGGTGTCTCTCTCGTGGTTGGAGTGGGACATGGGGAGTTCAGAAAGGGAGCAATGGTTTGCCTAAAGTCACATAGTTCAGACTCAGGTTTTCTGAGTTCGAGTTCATTTCACTTTCCACTACCCTCTAGGGGGCGGGGCAGGGGGGTTGGGTCCAAATGTAGGGAAGAAAGGTGTCTGAGGAAGAACAGAGACACAGGCAGTTGGAAGGTTTTCTAGAAATTCCAGACAAGTTTTTAAGCATCTCACTGCAGAAGCAAGTCTTGTTCAGGCATCCTGGGCTGTGCCTTGCGAGACCACAAGCCTACAAATCTGAGCTTCTTAGTAGGATGGTGGCTGGTGTCTCAGAGCCAGAGGGGAAGCTGCCTGGTCCAGCCTCATCATGGCACCCGGAGGTGAGCAGGAACAGCTGAGAGAGGTGCCTTAACAGAAGACAGAAGGTGGCTCTCCTGGTTCTCTGCAGCCTGACAGTGTGGTAAGGGGAGTAAGAGACTTACTAGTAGCCATGTAGCCCTTGGAAGGTATAATGGGTTGAATTGCGGCCCCCAAAAGATGTGTCCAAGTCCTACTCCTGTACCTGTTGATAGGACCTTATTTGGAAACAGGGTCTTTGCAGATACAATCAAGTTAAGGATCTAGAAAGTAGATCATACTGGATTTAAGGTAGGCTCTATATCCAGTGATTGGTGTCCTTATAAGAGAGAACAGAAGGAGATTTGAGACACAGAGGTGGAGAGAGGAAGGTCACATGAGGATGAGGCAGAGATTGCAGGGATGCTGTGCAGGCCCAAGAAGGCTAGAGCTACCTGAGGCTGGCAGAGGCAAGGAGGGATTCTTCCTTCCAGCCCAGACTTTCGACTAGCATCATCCTGCCAACACCTTGATTTTGGACTTCTAGCCTCTAGAAACATGAGTGAACACATTTCTGTTGTTTTGGGCCAGCCAGTTTGTGGCAACTTCCTATGACAGCCCTAGAAATCTAATGTAGTAGGGAGGAGGTGGAACCTGAAATTACCACTGAACCAGCAGAGGCCTGGGTTCAGGACCAATGATCTGAAGACTTCTCACCAGAAGGCCCATGGCCATGAGCACAGACTTCAGGAGGTGGTGGCCGCTTGATTCCTCAAAGGAGGGGAAGGGGTGCCCTCTGCCAAGGAGACATCCACGGTGGGCTCCCGGGGTCCAGCCCAGCTCAGCTGCCTCCAAGGGAAGACTCCCCAGGCTCCTCCCTAGTCACTGTGAGATGACAGCTGTCCTCAGCACTGGGCAGGGGAGAAAGCCTCAAAGACTGAGCCTTCCCCTCCCAGTGTCTCTGCAGGAAAAGACGCTGTTTTACGCTGGAAGAGATGGGGAGTTTCAATTGGTGAGTTCTGGCTTTCCTATGGAACGGGGCTCATGAGTAAGTTTAGATAATGTATTGAAAACTTTTGTTTTCAATACATTATCTTCTCATGAGAAATCCCAGCTGATGGGATTGTGAGAATTGTGTAAGGTTCCAAGATGCCTCCTTTGAAGGGGACCGAGGCGTCATTATCCTATGTACAATGTTTCTTGTATCTTGTATCTTCTTCAATGAATGTCTCTATTTTTCATATTAAATGGCATGATACTTTCTAGACAGACCTTGTATATGGCAATATCTATTGCTATCTATCTACCTATCTATCCACCCATCCTTCCATCCATCTATCTGTCAATCTCAGACTCCTTAATATGGTAATGAGAAGCAAAAGGAATTTTGTTTCTGAGCCATGCTGCAGTCTCCCCACATGTGAAGAAAGCATCCTCAGTTGCCAAAAGGTTGCATGTGGGCTTAGTTGCTAGGCTGTGGGATTACTTTCCTGAGCTTGCTAGGGAAAGGGGTGAAAGGGAAGAAGTGAATTACCAGAGTCATGTGGCATTTCTGTGCTGGGACTTGGGCAAATTATGTAACTGTCCTTTGCATTCAAATTTGTTTTACTTCTACCAGATATTTTGCTGAGGGGGCAAGCGAGATTCCAAAGCTCAGTTCACTGGAGTCTGCAAAATGCAAATGAGCTTCGCAGCCGGCAAAGTGATAGAAGGGCTGCCCCTCTGGAGAAGAGAGGAGGGTGAGGTGCCCCAAAGTGAGAACCAGAGGGGCCCGACGGACTCAGTGAGCCCTGTCAAATGCACCTTCCTCCTTGTTTATTGCCAGCGTCTGGAGGCGTTTTTGGGTATCATAACTTGAGGGTGTGTGAGGGTTGCTCCTGGCACCCAGTGGGTAGAGACTAGGGATGCTGCTAAACATTTTGTGCTCAAGACTCGCCCCTCTCCTGCCGCAACAAAGAATAATCTGGCCCAAAATGTTAATAGTGCCAAAACTGAGAAATGCCTGCTATGCTATGCTGCCTTGGACCAGATCCCAGATAATTTTTTTTTGTACCAGGACATTTGTCTTAGCATCTTTGTTTGGACAATTCCAAACTCAGACAATGAGGGGTGGGTATCAAAGCTCTAAGAGACAAAATAATTTGCTGGGAGTGGCACAGCTCGTGGGTGGGAGAACCCTGGGCTTCCTGTGTCTGAGCCCACATTCTTCTCTATGTACCGGGCTGGTGGGTGGGCTGGTCTCCAGATCTCATAACACGTGCAGGACCTGGTGATGGGGAGTCTTAGCATATTCCCAGGCATTTCTACAAATTCTAGCTCACTGACAAATTTGTGGACTGTGTAATAATCAGATAGCCTTTCTCAAGTGGATGACAGACCATGGACAATGATTTGAGGGACTATTTCTCAATTCTCCCAGAGGTGGTACACAACAGGTATCATATAGATGAATAGAGAGAGGATAATTCATACATACAATGGATGCCTTCGAGCATTAAGATTTAATTCTCTTGCAGAAACATGATTGAGACTGAGCTTCCATTTATTAATGTATTCATTCATTCAATCACACTTCTCTCACCTATTCATTACCTCATTAACAAGTAGTTATGTTCCGTGATAGACACCCCCATATTGCAGGCATGATATGTAAGAAGAGAAACAGTCTTGAGCTATCATTGTCCGATGATTCTACAAATAAATGATGGAGACAGGAAGTCCAGAGAGGCTGAGCAATTTGCCCAAAGGTTTGAGAGTGAATTCAAGACAGAGTTAAGGTTAGAACCAGCTTCCAGAAGGGGACAAGTCTGCCTATGGCAGACAGCAGTATAGTCTTTTGCTGCAAGGACAGGAATGTGTGACCCATATTAATTTGAATTTTATTAAATGCATCTCATATGAATGATCTCTGCCCACTGCCCAAAGGTAGCGGGGTGTAGCTTCTCCTCTGTCTATAATTCCCTAGATAGCTGTGTTCTAGTGGGAGCTATGTAACATGGCAGGTCTCATTGTCTTGACTTTGATTTAAGTTGAGCCAAGGGAGCTGTTTAGATCATAGACGTTCCTCTTCCAGCTGCCATTCCAAGTTCAGGAATGTGAATGCTCCCAAATGCCTGGGAAATGATAGCTCGAGCTTGCCCTTCAAGGGAACATCCTGTGAAACTACCTGCTTTCCCCAAGCATTAAAAGAAGCCAAGTTTTATTTTTGCCAACCTTGATGGTGAGCAGAGAAGCCATTGACAAGCGTCTGACAAGCGACTGGGATTGTCCTCAGGCGTGGAACCTTGCTCAGGAGCCATGGTGTTTGCCCACTTTGCCCCAGGCCCTGGGCAGACTCCATTGTCTCATTTTTCTGGGACTTGTTGTGCACCTCTCTTATTGCCAGTACAGTGCTGGCGAGAAATCTGATTTTGTTTCTCCCGACACGAAGACCAAATTCATTTTTGACAATTTCCAATCGTGCAATCCCATCCAGAGTACTATACTGTTAGTACCACAAAAGCATTTCCCCTGGCATTGGGCTGCTGGCCTCATGCCAGAGATTCACACGGGTCACAAGGAAGGGGTCCCCAGGACCCAGAACAGGAAGTTAGCAGAGATGTATTTCCATGGTAACCATACATGTTGGCTCCATCAGATTCCAAATTCACTACCAGTGGATTTAAGCCTAGATAGTTACACTGTGAATCTCTATCACTATGTTCAATTTTTAAAAGTTCTTACCCTTATATTAAGGAAGACTTCAAGGTAGCAGGTGAAGTAGCATTTGGTTCCCAGCAAGGGGGTTTATTGCTTCAGGCACATCAAGGGTCATAGATGAAACTGGCCTTGGTGATACCTGGAATCAGGGGCTAGAAAGCTCTCAGTGTTTGGTGTGGTCAGTACATGTTTATTAGGGGGACAGTTTCCTCAATGCTGGTGCATCCTTACCTATGGAGGTGGTGCCACTAGGCCAACACTCTGCCCTTTCCCTATCTCTTCCCTTTGCAGAGAGGGCTCTTTATTTTGGGTCATATATTGTTCTCAGTTCAACTTTCCTGTTTGTTACCATCTCAGGGAAGGTCACTCTTCTCTGCTCCTCCTGTGGTTGTCTCATACTTCCAGGACTGGGCGGGAAAGTCTGCCCAACTGTGTGGTTTCCTACTCCTAATTTCCTATTTCCTAAATGTTCCCATAGAATCCACACTCTCTGGCAGGAGCTGGTGTCAGTAATAAAGGTGATATTTTGGCTTCTTTTGGTCTGACTGTCTGTTTCCCAAACGATGTTGAACCTGGGTGGAGAGAGAAGTATTATTTACTAGCCTCCCTCCAATCCCTTCATCATCATTCATTCAGCAACTGCTTAGGGCCTGATTCTTATGTACCAAATGCAGGATGCGCAGAAGGAGAGAGAAAGGGGGTGGTTCCTGCCCTCGACGGACTCAAAGTCTAGTGAGAGTTGCCCACGGATATGTTTCTGGGGCCTTGCGCACTTGATAAATAATTGCTGAAAAAAAGAAAGAATGAAACCAAAAAAGTCCCCCAGGTACTTCTGAAATACTTACTCATCTCCCCCCAACCCCAATCCTCAATCTTCAATTTCACTGTTCAAGAGAAATGGATGAACTAATTAACCCTCAGAAAATCCTCCATAAATATTCTCTCTCAACAAAATTCTGGAAAAAATAATTGGCAGTGAAATGGTGAAGTGCAAAACCATAAACTTGACTAGCCACCTGAGCTAAGGGAAAGGCTGACATTCACAGACTGACACAGATGCAATGACATGTCATTAAGATTTTCCAGGTACTCTTTTCTTTTCCCTGGGAGTGTTGGCTGCTGCTGACTCTCAGCGGAGTCTCTGTCCAGGAGTTGCCCTTGGTGGAAGAAAGCAGCCTCACTCAAGATCATGTCTCTTCCCCAAGTGCAGCCCATGATGGGGCAATCCTAGGTACATGGGCCTGCCCCATGTTTTCAAGTGGGCCACTCTAAATGGCCAGCTCAGGTCCAGAGCCCCCCGTAGGGTTGAGATGAAGCTATTATGTGACTGTATCACTGTTTAGCTTCTGCTCTTTCCAGTCTTGCTTCCTTCATTCCTTCAGGTGTCGATCCTGAGAGCATCCCTCAATAAACTTCCTGCATGTGAATTTCCTCCTCAAAGAATGATTCTAGGAACCTGATCAAGACATACGTGCAAACTACTGTGGATCATGGGGAGGAGCTGTCTGGTCAACCCCAGGCTTTTGAAGTAGAGACAGTACTGTCATTGCATCTTCTACATAGTCACCATGTTATCGTGTAGCATCTTCATGCTTTCTTATATTCAGCAGATACTTATCAAATGTGCAAGAAACAACAGTGGATTAGAAGGGAGGATGGGAAATTTGGGCAAAGGATGGCAGGGGACTGGCCAGAGAGAGGAGGGAAGGGTGTGGTTTGGGAGGAAAGGCGTGAGTAAGGAGCTGCTGAGACAGAGGAAGCTCATACCCACTGCTGGGATGAGATGCTTTCCGCTCGCTGGTGCTCTCAGGTTACACTGCCCTTTCAGGAAAGCCACCTGGCTGCAAAGTTGGGGAGACAGATGCCTTGACTTTGGGTTGCAGCAGTGGTGGGGTTTACCCACAGCAATGGGCAGAGCGAGTCTGGTGTTAGGAATCTGAAGACACTGGAGAGGACAGCATGGCTTGTGAGTGGGGATTCCTGGGTGGAGAAGATCAGGGAGTGTCAGAATGTCATGGCTGACTCTATGGAGGGTTGACTGTATCTGGCTGACTTGGGAAGGCTTTCCTTTAACCCCTAGGGTTCCCTGGTGTCATGCCTGGGCCTGCACAGGCTGCCAGAAGTGGAGCGAGGACCAGGGTTCCTGCTGTGGCCAAGTGGGGTTAGCCAAGATGAGCACCTGCTCCTTCCCTGGCAAATAAATGCAAGGGCAGAGGGACTAAGCCAGCAACAAGCACACTGCGCAGAGGGCAAGGGAGACAGGGAGGAGCCAAAGCTGAAGGGGCCCGAGGAGAGAGCCAGGTGGATGCAAAAGCCTCTGACTTCATTTTCTTTGTTATTGATATAAGAATCAGCCCCTCCACCCCCAAGCTGCCATAAAGAAAAGCAAGCAACTTTAGCTTTCTAGAGTGCTAGAGGCTTTGATCGTATTCATTGCTCTGCCTAATGTAAGATTTGTGAAATTAGAATCCTATCCAAATAACACTGCATATCTAATACATGCCAGGAGTTATGCTAAGCAGCTTGCCTTCCTTTGCTAATAATTATAATCAAAGAAGCAGCTCCTAAAATATTTACATTTAACAAGAGAAGGATAAACAGGAACACCATTTAGCATTTGGTTGATTGTTCTTACCATGGACATTGGCTAGGCTGGCTCCTTAGCAGTGAATACCTATTCATTTCATGAATCTGTGAAACAAAATGTTACTGAATGTCTTTGTGGTGACAGACACTGTGTCGTGTGCTGGAAAGACATGTGCACAGTATCATGGAAAGCAAGGAAATGAGGAACTCAGCACCTAAGCTCAAAATAATTTGGTTTTGGATAGCAATTCATTTAGATATGAACATCTTTGGATTTGAACATTCAGGAGGATATTATGTTTGAGTATGCATCTTATTCTGAGAATTCGATAATGGGACGTCTCGAGGTTGTAATCATTCTTCATATAGTTCATTATTGGGGCACTGCAGTGTTGTCATTTAATGTCATTGCTGAGCCTTGCATACGCTCTTTTGGACAGTGTGGCTGTACCTATTGGGACTTGGGAAATGGGACGGGGAGCGAATTTTTAGCCTTGGTTCTGGAATCATCCTGGTGCTGACTGGAGCTTGGTTTTGTTCTGACACATTTCATAGCCTTCTGGAAGCAATGTCTAGGTCCCCTATCAGGGTCCCACGAATGGAATTTGGTACTGAAGGTGCAACCTCTTATTGTGGCGATCGATCTCTTGAGAGGCCCGTGGCCACACTACGGCTGACCACAGACTTCACAGTGAAGCCAATTGAGTTAAGAGCAAAGAGCCGAAGAATGGTAAGGAAGAACATTTCTTCCCACCTCTGAAATTTCCTTTTGTTAAGGAAACTCAGGTTGGTTTCTGGCCCCCCTCTGCTCCAAGGGAGGTAGAGTCACGTGTCTGGCTGGGAGCTTTGGGAAAAGCAAACTGGGTGTATTCGAATCACACCCACCTTCTTACTCTTGGGAGTGAGCTGCCTTCCGGGAAGCAGGTGTTCTGCTTGGTTCTTCCACCTTGTCAGGGTGGGTAAGCTCACTAAATGCACTTTGCCCACATGTGCTTTGTTCTCTCCTGTTACAGAGACTTCTGGAAACAAAACCAAAACTGCACCAGTGGTCTCAGGAGGTCCCAAAGGAACAGAGGCTGGCCAGCAGGTCCAGCTGGCTCCACAGGAAGCCTTATCCTCCCACCCTTTCAGTAATGGTGAGAATATTCTGAACTCCCACCTGGAGCTCCTACTTTCCAATTTGAAATTCAAATATGAAAAAATAGAGTATCTTCATTGCTCTGTCAAAATCCCAACAATGGGATGTAAAAGTAAAAGAAATCTGTTTGTATGTGGAACAAAAATTCAGGCTGTATGCTTTTGTGCTAATTTTGAGTACAGAGGAAAGTATTAGGAAAGGGGAGGCAAACAAAGTCAAGTTTGCATCCTTCATGGTGCATTTGGCCTGGTCTCAGGTCTTAGTGCAACTCTGAAACACCCCTTCCCTAGAAACACCCCTTCTCTAGAAACACCCCTTCCCTAGAGCCAGGATGGCTGCCCCTTCGACTTACACTTTTGGGAAGACCCTGAAGCAAAACAAAGATCCCAGAGTCTATTGTTGGAAAGATAAAGGAAGCTAGCATTACCGAGCTTTTCTCCCGTGTCAGGCCTAAGCACTAAGGTCATTTTATTTTTAACTGGCAATATTATGGGCTAGGTGATTTGAACATCCTTTTCTTTTCCTCCGAAGAGGAAGAATGTAAGGTGCACAGGGCAGGGTTGTTTTACTTTTTCTTTTATGGGGAAGTTGAGGGAGGATAACCGTTTTTTCTCCACTTGGCTGTATGCTAGGGCCTAGGTCAGGGCTTCATTCATTAGGTGCTCAGCACGTTTTTTGTTAAACAGAAAAACTCAAGGTCACTGACCCGGTGAGCAGAGGAGCCAGTGTAGGAGCCAGACAGTTGGCTTTCAAGGCTCTCTCTCTGGCTGTTACACGATAACATGACCTCCTGTACACGTCGGACACTTACCAGCCCTGACATGTAGTGTTTGCTGATCATTCTATGCTTACTGGCCTTGCGGCCCCTCCCCCATACTGTGAACGCCTTGAGAGTATCCTAGATTCCCCACCCCCATCTCTGTTGCTGTGTAGACCGTAGGAGTGGATTACATGTGGGTTGGTTGCTAGGCTGCAGAGGAGGCAGCCTGTACCCCGGCTGGGTGGTGGGAAGGGCAACCACAAGTTCTTGGCTGCTGGATTCAACTTGCCCCAGCAGCTCCGCCGTCTCCCCGCGTGCCTCCTGCTGGGGACTGAGCCTGTGCACTATCGCCGCTCCACTAGGGGGACCCAAACGCAAAGGAAAAACCTGTCCTGCCCTCAGAAGGTCCAGGGTTCCTGGCGCCAGCCCCGAGGAGAGGGCATGGGCTCCGCCAACCCCAGCACAGATGCCCCTGCTCAGCTCTGGTTCTGCTTTCCCCGTGCCTGACGGCAGCGTTTACAATCAGGCTTCTGGAGTGAATCCCACCCTCGTGGGGCCAGGACCACTCTGTTCCTGGCCCCCGCGCTGCTCCTGCCGGTGCTGACATAGGCATTTGTCGAGGGAGCAGAGAAGATGGATTTTGAAGGGCTGCCAGCCTGAGGGTGCGGCTGCTCTGGTTTCACATGGGAAGCCCTGAAATTCAGATCTCGTGAAGGGAAGGCACTCCATCTTCTCCAGCTTTCTTCTCTTCCTCTCTAAAATCAGGGGGCCTTGACCACGGGGACAGTTCAGAGTGAGGCCGTTCAAAATTTAGTGCTTTCCTTCCTCCAGAAACAAGAACTGCAGACGTGGTTCCCACTGGGGCACCCTGACTTGTTGAGGCAGAGAGAGTGATCGATTTTGACGACGACCCTCACAGGGCTGGAGGGCTGTGTGAAACGCTGGGCAGTTCCATCTCTTTGTTACTGTTCGAACACTGCTCGGCTGCGCCGGGGAGCAGCCCCGCTTCCGTTTTGGAGCGGTTTGCACGCAGGCCGCAGGCATTTGGGGATCGTCTCAGTTGCGTGTTTTCTGCCATAAAATCTGATACGAAGTTATTTCTCCCTATGATCTCTAAGTAAATCATTCGATTTAATTTTTGTTGTAGAGGTTCTGTTTCTTTTACAATCTTGTTTTTTCCTTAAGGAGCATGTTATAGATGTTCTTCTCAACGTGACATACTTAGCACTGTGGACTTGAAAGAAACCGTCGCGGTGGAGGCGGAGATCCAAAACAGAGCAGGCAGAGAAGGGGTCCCTGGTTCCTTGGCAGCAAAGATGGGGTGCAGAGAGTGTACGCATTAAAGCCAGGTGGGGCAAGTCTTTTCATAGGCTATGAGCTCAAGGGGAATCCTTAGAGATTGTTCTTACTTAAAACTCGCATTTGACAGATGAGAAAACCGGGGTCCAGAGGGCAAATGAACTTGGATTTGGACTTGGCTGGTCACAGAGCCAGTGTGTAGCGAAGCCCTACACGGTCACCACTCTTTTTATAATCCCACAGACTTTTGTTGCCGACTGAGGATGAAAGTATTTCCACTCCCTGCCCCGTGGCCTTTTACTTGACATTATTCTGCCAAGGAAGCACCTGGGATAATGGAAGTAAAGGAGAGGGAAGAAAGAGACAGAGGCCTTTGACCACTGTGTGATAACAATGTCCTGGTGGCTCAGTGCCCAGTGACCCACAGCTGACACTAAGGGGAAGTGGCGAGTGGCTCTTTCCAGGAGCACACAAAAGGCTGTGGGAGCCTCTCGAAGCTCGTGTCCAAGAACAGAAGGTACACTCAGCAGTCTCGGCCCAACCATCATTTAATGAGACACCAGGCGGTAGATGCGGTGCAGTGTTCTGGAAAATACCACCTAGCCTTTGACACATCCTTTAC
>PVKM010027564.1:0-18709 GCA_004027735.1 Carollia perspicillata
GATAAGAAATGCATTTAAAAATTATGCAGAAAAAAAAATATCCCAAATCATGGAGAAGATCATGGTGGATTTTGTCTCAGTAGCATCTAGTTTTAACCACTGTTTTTTTCTTTCTGGGTCTGCCTTTGGTGATGTCAGGTGATGTTCCAGTCTGGCCTTAGGCAGCCTGTCCAAGACTACCAGGGATGTACCATCTGTGCTGGACTTCTTCAGTTATTAATCTAGTTACTCTGCAATCAGCCATCAGGCTTAAGCACCACAGGTGGGGCTGAGTACCTCCTGGGAGCGGGGCTATTGTTTCCTCTTAGGCTGCTGTAGCTCAGAAGGGAGTCCTCCACCTGAGCTAAATGGCTCCTTCAATATGGGGGATGACTCAGCACTGGGATCCTGGAGGCTGCCCTCAGTTCTCTCCCGAAAGCTTCTGCCCTCAGCCTTTCCTCAAGTGTCTCTAGTCCACTCTGGCTCCCCCTTTGCCCTTTCCTCAGGGTAAGTAGCTGCATATGAAAATGTATGCATTGGTCCTTTGTATCTCCAGCTGTCTATCTCTGGCCAAGAGAAATCCTGCCGCTTTTCCTGTGTACCTTTCCAGCTCTCGTGTTGTAGGCTGGAAAGTTCAGCTTAGGGTTTAGACCTCACACTTCTCAGGGGGATTCCCCCAGCTGCTGAGCTATCCCTCTACCACTTCAGCTGCCACCCATGGAGGCCCAGCCAGCCCTCTTGCATCCCCTCCACACTACCTGCCAGTCACATTGTGTTGAATCTGTTTCATCTGTCTGTACATGGTTATAAGGCTTCTCTCTTGCTGTTGTTCAGTTATTTGTTCTGGGTGATTTCTCTACAATTTAGTTGCAATTCCTGATTGGTCCTGGGAGGAGGTTAGCGTAACTTCCACTCACAATTCCATCATCTTGGATCTTCTTTACTTTTCTTATTCCCAGTGTTTTAATAACTGGAATTCTTAATGTGGAAGAAAGAGATATAAATGTAAGGTATAAGAAATTAAGTAAAATTTCTGTGATTCTCAATTTAGAAAGAATTATGAGGATGAACTTATTATTGTAACCTGTGTATATATAATTTTGGTTTTATACCTGCTTTTTACTGAAAAGGTCTAGAAACAATGACTAACTTCTAGGTTATTTTGCATTAAAATATGATTTTCCACTACAAGAAACCACTGCTTCTTGGAGAACTGACTGATTCCAAGTCTAGGGCAGAAAATGTACAAGATAAACTAGGGGCGTCTTGTCATTATCAGAAAGCAAGAAAACTATCAAAGACTATCAAGTGATGTCAAAGGGGTTTAGAAAACTTAATAGGCTCCTATTGGCTAAAGATAGGATAATTTTAACATCAATAAGTTAAGGACCACAAATGTTTGAAACATAGCAATTATGGTTAAATATACATGTTCATAAAGATATTTTTAAATTATTTTCATTGATCACTGTTGGGAGATACTAGTGAACTCAATCATTTTAAAACCTGGAAAATCCAGCTTAAAACAAAGCTAAACAAACAACAAATTAAAAACAAAAATATATCCTACCTTTCATGAAAATTAACCCACCACATAAATAAAAAGTTGATGAAATAATTTATCTTTATAGAAGTTTTCAGCTCATAAAAAGGATGGGATCATGAAATTATCATAGTCATTTGCAATATCTATTTAATTAATTGACCTAACCATTGATCATTAATGTTTACTAACAACCTCAAGATAGAGACTATCATGTATTATTTGTTCCCTAGTGGCAGAACAAAACATGAATATGAAATAGCCTTCCAAAAAACATCAGTCTGAATTTGATCACCTCTCTATACCCAACCATCAATTTAAAAAATACAGAGAAGAGAGAAGCATGTTAAAATCCAAAATATAGAAAATTCTACAGGACAAAGTGAATCATATTTTCACAATAAATTGTGAGGAAAATACAGTGCTAGAAGAAGAATACAGAGGTTAAAAGATACTTGAAAGACAAATCACCAACTCTATGGATCTTATTTAGATATGTATTCAAGAAACAACAACTATAATAAACAAAGAACAAAAGAATTGATGTTTATAAGATGATTAGAAATTTGAGCACTGATGCTCTGGTATTAAAAATTAGTGTTATATTTTAGATTTGATAATGGTATTGTGGTTTTATATTTTTAAATACATCATGCTTTAGAAATTTATACTGAAATAATTGAAATGGTATGATGTATGATGTCTAGAGTATGCATGAAAATGATGCAGAAGGGGGATAGTAAGTATAGAAATGAACCCAGACTGGTAATTTTGGGGGCTGGACTAAGACTTCACAAATTGTATTATATTCTCCTTTCTACTTTTGTGTACATTTAAAGTGTTCTACAGTATCGCAATATAAAAATATTTCAACAAAGTTTTTGAAAACAGAAATATTTAAAAAGGTAGATGAAATTGCTAGCACTCTAGCTAGATGGCATGGTGACAAAATTTCCTGAGTTTCATTCCCCTTACCTGGATTGTTTCCTGTATCCATTTCCTTCCCAGGATCCCTTTCTCTTTTTTCCCCTGTTAACAATATTCTTTTTTAGGAGATTTCTTTCTTATTTTCAGAGACAAGGGAAAGGAAGAGAGAAAGAGAAGGAGAGAAACATGGGTAAGTTCCCTCTCACACACCCCTAACTGGGAACCTGTCCCACAGCCCAAGCATGTGCCCCAACCAGAAGTCAAACCAGTGACCTTTTGGTTTGTGAGATAAGGCCCAACCCATTTAGCCACACCAGTCAGGGTAACATTTCATTTGTTCCCTATGTCTACCTTGTTTCCCCCACTTCTCTATCTCTCTCCCTTTTTCTTTCTTCTACACTGTTTTCTCCTTTCTTTCTCTACAATACCCTCTTTTTTTCTTGATCTTTTTAACAAATGGCCATGACATTGAACTGTAAATGTTTTTTTTAATTGATAAAAACAATGGATTAAAGTTTTTTTTTTTGACTTTGTTTGAAAAGTAGGCGAATTGAACACTCTCCTCTTAAGAACACTGTTGCCTCTTTCCTCAAACCTTCTTATGGAAAAGTTGACATTGAAACCCAAACACTGTTCCATTTCTCTCTGCCTAAAGTAGCTGAGATGAGAAGCATCTTCTCACATGGGGTCTCTTGATAAAAAGGACAGACTGAGGGGTAATGAATCTTTTCAGTCTGTAATGCACTTGAGTGAGATCTCACAGCAGCTGCCTTGGATGTGCAGAGCTGTGCCCTGAGCAACCACCAGGAGATGTGAGCTGGTGTGGTGTGCGTTTCTGATGCCTCCCTGTAAGCAACCTGTTCTATCACTGCATATAAGTAGCTACACCGTGGAGAAAGTTCCTCCTTTTTCTTCTTTATGTCTGCTCAGGTGAAGTGAGTTGAAAGCTGCCCTTGATCAAAGTGTGCTGGCAGAGAACTACAGGACTTCTATTATTTATTATTTATAGAGCATCACAAGTGTTACACAGCAGTTTGAAAACATAAAACACCAGAGAGAAATTTATGCTGTGAGGAGGTGACAATGGAAATGAAATGTAAACAACACCATGGATAACAGTAAAACCATTGAGAGGTAGAAATATGGGCTCCTGTTTAGTTTGGGAAAATCTGGGCAGAAGTAGATTATAAGGGGATTGTGCCTGAAGAAACTCAGTGGCAGAAAGCAATAAACATGTATTCAGCATAATGTATTAGTTAAATGTTCCGCTGGCCTATAAGTCAATGTAAATTAGAACCAAGCATTTCTCATTCAATTATCAAAGGTTTAAAAACTGATACTATATAATTCTTCTGAAGGTGCTGAAACAGTGTCATCATTCATTTCTGGAGGTGTTGTAAATTGTCCTAATCTAATTAGGAAAGCGATTTACTATTATGTATCTGTTAGGATTCTTATGTAAGACTTTAATCCTTTTGCAGTATTTATGACTTTAACATATTGCATAAGACAGTTCATTTCAGTATAATTCAGCCTTAATGTACAACACAGCAGCTAACTTCCTGTATTTCTGTTATCAAGTACACTTCTTCTTTCTATTATATCATACTTCCAGACATTTATCTTAGTCTCCATGAGCTTTTATTTACCCTGTATTTTTTGTAGCACCCAATATCTCCCAGTAATATCAAGAGGCATAGAAATAAAACTAAAATATGGAAGAATCTATATAGATGAATATATTCATACCATTATTTATAATATAAAAATAGAAATAGCCTAATGGGTATCAAGTTGGATATTCAGTGATTATGATGCATTTACTTGATATAGCATTTTATAATCCTTAAGTAATACTTTGAAAATTATATGGCAATGTGAAAAAATACTTAGACTATAACATTAACAGATAAAAGCAAAATACAATATTAAATATCTAGTGTGACAAAGCCAAATTAAAAAAATACAGATCAGAGGAGAAAGATAGAAGGCATTATACTAACCTGCTAACAGTGGTCACAGTAGAAAAGTGGAGTTACAGATTATTTATTTTTCTTGTTTCATGGTCCAGGACTTTTACTATGCCAATAAATGTGTTTGAAATAAAAGAAATGTAAGTGACAGAATGAAAGTTCTGCACCATTTTTTATGTAAATCTCTACCTCCAGTTCCTAATCTAAAAGAAAGTTAAGAGCTCTCAGTCAGAGTGGCTTGGAGACACTTCCAAAAGTCACATCATGAAGGCTGTCCAGGGAGAATTCCAAGTTCAGTGTAAACTTGTATTGACTGGTGATGGGGGGACTGGAAAACCTACGTTGGCGAAACATCACCTATCTGGTGAATTTGAGAAATATGTAGCTGCCTTGGGTGTTGAGGTCTATCCTCTTATGTTCCACACCAACAGGGGGTCTATTAATTTTGTGTGTGGAATACAGCAGTCCAGGAGAAATTCAGTAGACTGAGAGACAGCCATTATGTCCAAGCCCAGGGTGCCATTATAGTGTTTGATGTCACTTTGAGAGTTACTTACAAGAATGTGCCTAACTGGCATAGAGATCTGGTATGAGTGTGAGAAAGCATCCCCATCGTATTGTGTGGCAACAAAGGGAATATTAAGGAAGAAAAGTTAAGGCAAAATCAATTGTCTTTTGCTGAAAGAAGAGTCTTCAGTATTATGATATTTCTGCCAAAGGGAACTATAACTTTGAAAAGCCCTTTCTCTGGCTTCCTAGAAAACTAATTGGAGACCCCAACTTGGAGTTTGTCACCATTCCTGCTCCTGCCCCACCAGAAGCTGTCATGGACTACCTCTGACAGCACAGTATAAGCACAACCTAGAGGGTACTCTGACCGTCCCTTTCCCTACTAAGGATGATGACCTGAGGGCGATGGCGCTGGAGCCCAGCATCAGAAGCCTAGTTTCATAGGCTGCAGTCCTGTGATGTCAGTGGTGCAGCGTGTTTGCCATTTTATTATATAGCTAAGCAAGGCCTGTGCTTGATCTTTGGGATGCCGAAAGAGATGAATGGGCTTCGGAGTGAATGTGGCAGTTAAAAACACCTTCATTGTCTGGACCTGCATATTTAGCTGTTTTGGAACCCAGTTGTTTCCTTATTGAGTTTCAGCTATAAGACTTCTGCAGTTGCATCACAATATTCAGTGGTGAAAACTTGTTTGTTATTGTCATTCCCATTCTTTTTTATTTAGAATCAGAATAAAATTCTATTTCAAATATCAATAACATGAAGTTAATAAATCTTTAAAATTGACCAGAATTATTCTGAGGCTTTCTGGACAGTCATGCTTGGAAAGACTATTTATAGAGCCCAAGGGAGCAGACTTGTCTAGGGAAGGAATTGGATTTTTTTCTATACTATATTTACCTTTAAATCTATACCAGAGATTAAAAAGATGCCATTTCCATAATAGCTACATTAGAATTTTCTGTGAGGGAATCACATAACTAAAAATCTAGTCACAAAAATTTCCTAGCTAGGAACTTTTTGGATTTTGTGTTTAATGCTAAAACTAAAAAAAAAAATAAATAAATAAATAAGAAGAAGGAAGTAGTTTAATGAAACTTGAAGAAAATAGTCAAAAAACAATCAAGATCAGATATGTATGTAGTGAAGCTTAGCCCTAACATATTCCTATTAAGCTCCCAGGGGCTTGAAGAGGTATTGCTCAGACTCTGAACGGCTAATCGATACTGGTCAATAATGATTCTATTTTGATGAGAATAGCACTGCATATTTTTATTTATTGTCCTGACTTTTACTAGCAGCCAGACCTCATTTGAAATGCTGTGTCCGCAGCAGAATGTGGATTTTGGAGACAGATCTCAGCTCAATTCCTAGCATCACCACCACCTACTGGCTGTGTGGCCTTGGGCAGGTCACAGCACTCGCATGGCACAGCAGCAACTCACACAAAGTAAAAACAGCCTCCAGCTGGCTGCAGGGACCACGGGCAACATCATTAACATCAAGTGCTTCCAACTGATGGCAAATGCCCTGCAACCAGCTAGGAAGCTTCCTTGGTCTCTGGATTTTCACTAAAGTGGCTAAAACTGTGTCTCGGTGGGAGCAAATGTGGTAGTTAATATGCAATTGCAAGTCTTCTCTGGGCTTCCACACTACCACACCCCCCAACAAACATGCTGCTCCATTCTTAGAATCCTGTGATACTGCATTCTCCTTTAAGTCTTTAATCAGGCTTGTTTACCAAGACCTTCCTCCATTTTCACGTCTACATCTACAGCGATTCTTTGGGACAGAGTTGTTTTATTCTTGGTTTTCACTGGGGTTAAATCCTCCAACTGACCTATTTCCACCTATCCATCCCCACTGTTTCCTTAGCAGACTCCCATTTATCACCCCCTCTCCCTGTGTTACTATGCTTCCCTTGCAAGTTCCAGTCCTCCCATAAACCCAGCCAGCCCCTTAGCTGGCTCTTCACCAAAAGACCCACAAGTATATGCCAGAAGCACACATCTCCCTCTCTCTGGGAAGGAAGAAGCAGTGATCAGGAGGAAGGATGCTGATGCTAGTAACTGTGTGCTAATTATCAGCTGATAAATCAGTCACCCTTCCTCTTTCACATCATCCACTGCCAAGTCCTTGTTAGCATGAGGCAAAGTGGATTAGAGGTAAAGTTCTGGAATCTGACTTCCTGGGTTAATCATGATAACAAATAAAATTCTTAGTGCTTAGAACTCGGTAATCTTTCAGTAAGTGTGAACTTGTAATTATAATGTGTCTATATCCTCTGTAAGAAGGGGTAGTCAGCTGTTGTTTGACCTCTTCATGGAGGTCAACCAGTGTATCTTCTAGGATCCTCTATATTACACAATTCTTACCCTTCTCTCCTCCCTTTTTTAAATTTGCTAGGCCAGAAGTTCTTTCCCATTGTGGAATTCTAAACTGTTGGGAACTGCCCTGCCTGGTTTCAGGAGCCATAAACTACCATGGCTAAGGCTGAGTGACCTCAGGACCATAAGCCACTAAGAGACAGAGCTTATCTCTCTGGAAGGAGCACCCCTTCTGCTCCTTTTTCATAACTGGCTTCCAATGCTTGATCAGTTAGCCAATGATGGGTAAAATTTTCCAAGGGGTGAATGACCTAAGACAGGCATGACCATGTGGAGGCCCCAGGGAAGGACTTGGGGGGCTATGGAGAAAGGGGGTGATGGACCCTTGCCCCTCTGCTTTGACAAAGCCTAAGCCCCCATTCTGTCCATGAGAAGTTGCTGATATTTCTTGGCTATCTTGCCTCCTCTGCCTGACTTAAGCCTGAAACAATGACAGAGGGCATTGCGGTGCTGTGCTGGATAGGGCAGCTCCCCGGGTGATCAGGCCTGAGAAAGGATATGTAAAATCCTGTGAAGTCTGCTTTGCTAAGAATGCTCTTAGTTAAATGATAAAGGCCTAAGCAGGAAATGAGTTTGTTTCCCAAAGTTTTGTAGCCTTTTGGCTTATAGACCCTGACTCAGAATAAGCCCTGATAAGATCTTTGTATGCTGTCTATCACCTGATAATGATTAATGAGCTGTACCTGAATTCCTGCACAAGAAACCCAATAAAAGCCTGTCCTGGCAAGGGTCAGTGCACTCTCCTCTTGAGAGAGTTGCCAGGCTGCTCCGAAGCCCCCTCCCCTTGAGAGGGTAGCCAGGCCCCTCTGAGGTGCTTTCCCCTAGAGAGAATGGCTGGCCCCTTTTCCTCTACAGGACTTGGTAGTCTGTGTGAATTTGTCTCAGATCTCATCCCTAATGCCACGGGCACTGCAAGCAGGTGCACATATCCCTAAACCTCTCTGAGAACACAAAGGAAGCTATGGACCCGTAATTTTCCATATAATTTCTAGCTTTCATGAAATTCCTAAATACTATCCCTGGACTTCAAGTTAAGAGCTCCATGTTTGAAAATTAATTTGTCAACTGGAGATTTATTTGGTTTTAGTATTGCAAATTACCGTTGTCTAAGTTATTAATACATCATTTTGGATATATGTATGTTTTCATATAAAATGAGAAGTTTCCTTAAAAGTGGTTAATCAAGTGATGTAAGCAGATCATCTCAATCTATATCAGCTGAATTAGGTCAACTTACAGATGTAGTGTGCACAGCGATTTTCAGCATATGGCTCTACAACAGGCCACCTGGATTCCAGCCCCAATGCTGCCACTTTGTTAGTTCACAAGTGCCTAACCTGTCTCATTTTGTTTTTTATTTATAGAATAAATACAATAACTCTAACTGTATGGCATTATTTAAATGGTTAATAGTTTAATAATATGATATATACAAAGTCCTTAGCATCCCATCTGGTGTATACAGTGTTTTCAGTAAGTGTTAGCTATCATTAAATGTCAAGTCTTTCTCTTTTT
Organism: Carollia perspicillata; assembly: GCA_004027735.1. Classification (NCBI taxonomy): domain Eukaryota; kingdom Metazoa; phylum Chordata; class Mammalia; order Chiroptera; family Phyllostomidae; genus Carollia; species Carollia perspicillata. The sequence continues at coordinate 8,835 of PVKM010027564.1, forward strand.
CCCATTTAAAATTATTTGCATAATTGACAGTCCTGCAGATCTCGTGGAGTTGTGATAACAAATAATGATTTGCCCAAAGCTTTTTAGATGGACAGGCACAAACCTAAGAACAATATCCTGGGCAGCAAATTAAATATCCTTCCATCATCTCTGACCCCAAAGAAGAAATCTGTGGGCAAGGATAAATGTAACATTTGCTATATTTAGGGAAACTGACTTTGGGGACATTTACTTCTAAGCCTTGAATACTTTAATACTCAGGGACTTACAAATACGCTGCCACCATTCTGCATTTGTTTAATGGCATGCAGATGCTTCAGCTTTATATTACAAAGGCCTCCTATTTCTATTTACCTCTCTGGACATTTAATAGATATGGGGAAGCTGCCTTTGAATGGTAAAGACTACAGTACCCTGCATGACATTCATTTATAGTTAACTAGCCCTGCCTACCGTGACAACTAATTTTATAATAAAATTCAGCAGCTTTGCTACCGTGACAACTAATTTTATAATAAAATCCAGCAGCTTTGTCAGCCAGAAATAAATGGTCATGTTTAATAGCTTGTTTCTTCTTTAATTTGCACTATTCACTATTTTTAAACAAAGCACATGATCTGCAGTGTACCAGAACCTCAGGGCCTTCGATCTTCCTGTCTGGGGAATATGTCAAGCCTAGCTCCTAGCTGGAAGTTATGTCCATTTTCTGAGTGAATCAATACTTTATACAGTGTGCCTGTGATCTATAAATAAATCAATCTCTATATATTGAGGATCCCCTTACTATGAACTGCATCTGTTTTCTTGCTCTAGATTCCTTAACATTTGAATAGAGAAAGCCTCACCGAGGACTTTGAGTTTATTTGCAAGACCCAGGAAGAGCCAAGATAAATCTTTCCATGATTAAGAAGTAAACTTTTATTTCAGGAGAAATTACTTTACATCTAAATTAGCTTTTATCTCCAGAAATCTTGTCTCAGGTGTGGTAAGCCATAAATAATTACCAAGTTCATGTTGATAAAATTAAAAATCATGAAAAGCTATTCAAAGCAATTTACAACTTGACAGGAAAAAAATTCTATTTAAAAAGTAGTAAATTTTTCCTCCACTGAATTCAGCACGAGACTCAGAGGAAATGAAGAAAACAAAATAAAATGTGGTTCTTTTTTTCTCTTCAAATTTTAATATTCAGGTTCAGTATATAAGTTCTTTTTCCCAAGTGGTAAAAGCAGGTTTGTGCATCCTTGCAAGTGTTTTATTTTCCTTTCAAGTGTTTGATGTTTTCAAGAACATCCAGAGGTCATTTTCTTCAGATTTCTGTCTCCTAGTTTTGGTTTGTGCTTTGACATGGGTGCTGAACTACAGGATCTTTGGAGAAAAGCAGCCTGAATCTCATTGCAGGTTCTAGTCACATAGTAAAAGTTCCTTTCTCAAGCCTGCAGACCATTATCTCGACTTGATTCTAATCTTCTGTCGCAAGCCATCCATCCCCATGAATGCCAGACCCTGCTGGACAGTCCTCAGGAGGAGCAATGTGTATCATATTTGTTCTGAAGACCAGGCTCCCTGGTCTGTGGGGGCTCCCAAAGAAAGGCAAGCAGCCTCCTTAGCCTGGTAATCAGTCCTTTACTCCACTCTGCTCTGCCGTTGGCATTTCTTCCATTCTTAATTGCCACACCTGTCACCCAGTCCCTGGCAGGATGAATGGCATAACACATATCACACTGCAGAACCACTGTCTCAGCAAATACCCTTTTTCAGACGTCAGAGGAACAAAGAACACTTAGGGGGACATCAGACAAGGGCAGGAATGGGAAAGAGCATCTTAGGATGAGTGAGGTAGGCCCTGCCAGCTTTTTCCTAGCGTCACTGAATATTCCTGAGGAACGTAGATCCATGAGGTTTTAAATTTACTTTGGGAGCTAAAGTCTCTGTGTCTACCTGACTAAAGCATGCAAGTGTCCTACATGACTCACCGGGGGTATTGGTCTAGTCTTTCAGTGAGCTGATCTTATCTGATCTGTTCTTTAATTTGTTAGAGTGGGTCAAAATGGCACCACAGCTAAAGCTCACCAAAGGAAAACACAATGTCCAAGGTTTTGTTTTTCACAGAAAATTTACCTCCATTCATTATTTTATATTTTTACTTTTCTGAGTTTACTTTCCTTTTATCTCTTCTCATTTCATATTTCTTTCTATTTTGTCCATTGCAAGAAACTATTGTTCTTCTATAAGTTATCAAAGGACAAATCCCTAAACACACACAGCAGCTGAATAGCTGGGTTCACTGATCTCATGTCTTATGTTTAAAAAGTGCTTATTTTTAGAACAGTTTTAGGTTTTAGAACAGTTTAGCCCTCCCAATTATCAACATCCATCCCCAGAGTGACACATGTTTTATGACTGATGAGTCTACATTGACACATCATTGTCACCTAAGGTCCACAGTTTACATTACAGTTCACTCTTGGTGTTGGACATCCTATGGGTTTGGACAGATGGTGAATACATAATGGCATGTACCCATCATTACAGTGTAACACAGGATATTTCCAGTGCCCTAACAATCCTCTGCGTCCTACTTACTCATCCTCCTCCACCCCTGCAACTCCAGACCACCACTGCAACACCATATCTTTTATAGATGTCCAATCCCAGGCCATTGTGTATGAAACGAAGAATGTGTCACTTGACTATCCTTCCCAGCCTCTCCTTAAACATGTAATCTGGCTGTTTCTGTCTATTTACTACCCCCTTTCTCTTTTCTATGAGTATAGGTCTTGCATCTTATTTTGTCTTACTGCATAGAATTTACATGATCCCATCATTTGACTTCTTTTGCTATTTTGGTCATAATCGGGAAATGAACTGATATATAGCTAGAAGCACATCATTATGAGACTGGTTAGGACAAATTAATGGTGATTAACTAAGCTCCTGTGGTTCAAATTTATACTTGATGGTAAGTATTTTTGCCCCTTTGAAAAGAATTTTGTGATTAAAGCATAAAATATGAGTTGGCCATTAGTGAAATTCAACCACTATGAATCTGGAAAGTATAAAGCTCATTCTGAAGTTTTATATATGCCTAATTGCTTTTAATAAGAACAATTATTTTTTTAAATATAGCAATATGTTATTACATCTCCATGATACTTCAGTGTCTCTTGACATTCATATTTTATTAATATTAATAAGCCATTTTTAATTTTTTAAAAAACGAGAGTACATTTCATCAACAATATATTTCTTAAAGAGGAGAGGAAACAAACTTCTGTTGAATCCTGATTATTTCTAGGCATTTTTACATGATATATATGTATCTCCTACAGCAGCCCTGAAAATTTTTCTCCACTGCTTGGTTATTCTCATTTTTCAGATGATGAAATTTGAGTTTTAGAAGGTTAAATAATTTTTACAGCTAGAAGGTGGTAGGGCTAGGATCAAAATTCGGATCCATCTCATTCTTAAACCAGTGAGAGTCTGAAAACTCATATCCATCGCCTGTATTATTAATCAGGTTCAGTGGTTTCTTAGGGTTATTGTAAATAAGTTAATAAGGATTAACTTGTAAATATTGTGTTATGGCTTATCACGTTTGAACGCAACACTTACGGGTCTAGCTTTATTAAAAAGTCAAGTTGTTGAGTCATTTACCTCTCCTGACAGCCTGGAGGGATTAATTAAATGTATCCCAGGGAAGAACCTCTAGCTAATAAAACAGATATCTTGGGCAGTAGCAGAGAGAGGAATTCAGGCATTTGTGGTTTGGGAGAGACCAGAGAAGAGACACAATGATTCATGAAGTGCATGAAGGCTCTGTGTTGCATTTGGTAAGTTAAAAGAAATAACAAAGTGGTTTCTCTTGGTATTTAAATAGTGGGGATTGTTCCAGTTGATTAAGAATAAGTTTAGAGAAAACCAAAGCAAAGTAATTAATATTGAGTTAAGAAGATAAATAAAATAAAATTAAAATTAAATTAAAAAGAAGATTGAAAAACAAAAACAACAACAGCTGAAAGAGTATACTCTAAATTATTATCAGTGGTTATGTCTGGGAGTAGGAGTACAAGTTATTTTTATTTTGTCTTTGTATCTTTTTTTCATTATGCACTGTAAACATAGTTAGAAAAAAGTGCATTATTATTATTATCTTTTTGCAGTAACAGCATGATTCTTAAGTATTTTGGAAGCAAAGCTTGAATGAGTTTTGTAAAATCAATTTCACAATTTATTAGCTTTGCGACATTGGGGAAGTCATATCCTCTCTTTGACCGTTGGTAATTTTATTTATTAAATTACTCAAAACCAGTAACTGTTATTATAATTAATATAATAATTATCATTATTCCCAGCATCTAGAAAGCATTTTTTCTTTATTAGTGGAATTATTTAGTTTTCTGCTTTTTATGTAAATTAACTACTGTATTTTATTTTAAATAATCAAGATTGTGATATTTCCTACAGACTTTTTTCCCTAAAGATTCGCACACCTCATCTATAATGTTCATGTTCGTGCCCCACCCAAAGAGTCCCAGACCAGCTAGCTAATAGCAGTGCATAGATAGAAGGGCAAGGCCACAGGAGAAATTGTGCCCACTTAGCCAGTACAATTCAAACCTTCAGAGATGGACCATAATGTTGGGAACCTGTAGGACTGAATATCTGTGCTATGAGCTCACCTGTGAATGCCTCAGAAGTTCCATTTTTCTGTGTGTGACCCAAATATGTCACCCCTATTTGTCACAGTGACACAAGAGAAGAAAAACAGTGTTGCAACTAAAAGTAATAAAAGTAATTCCAATTTTTACTAACATCTCTCAAAGAACATACTATTCCAAGTCTATGATACCAATATAGTAACTCAAAAGGCTAATTTTTTTCCTCAAAAAGAATTTCTCAAAATTAAATTTTCCTTAAAATTCTTTCCCCTATTTATTGTAATTTGGTATAGCCACTATGAAAAACAGCACAGAGTTTTCTCAAAAAATTAAAAATAGAACAACCACGTGACCCAGCAATTTCACTTCTGGGTATTTATCCAAAGAAACCCAAAACACCAATTCAAAAATTATATGCACACTTATGTTCATTGCAGCATTACTTCCAATAGTGAAGATATGGAAGCATCCACTGGCAGGTGACTGGATAAAGAGGTACATATATACGATGCACGATTACTTGGTCATGAAAACGAATGAAATCTTGGCATTTGCAACCACGTGGATGGACCTAGAAAGTATTATGCTAAATGAAACATGTCAGAGAGAGAAAGACAGACACTATGATTTCACTTCCATGTGAATCTAAATAACAAAATGAATGAACAAACAACATCAGTCTTGTAGATACAGAGAGCACATTGATAGTTGCCAGAGGGGAGAGGTTTGGGGGACAACATTAAGAAGTGCACATTGGTGGTTATGAAATAGTCATGGGGATGTAAAGTGCAGCATAGAAAATAGGGTCAGTAATATTGTAATAACTCTGTATGGTGTCAGATGACCACTAGATTTATCAGGATGAACATTTTGTAGGTTATAAAATGTCCAATCAATATGTTGAGCACATGAAACTAATATTGCATGTCAACTATAATTTAAAAATTAAAAAAGGAATATTATAAAAGATTATAAGATTGAAAAAATTCTTTCCCCTACTTGTCTTGCTCCCATCCTCATGTATCTCAAGGCTTTCTCTGGCTCTCCCATTCACATATTTCATACTCTGTAAAAATTGCCTCTTACCTCAAACCATGTAGGCTCCTTTTCACTTCCTCCTACCCCACTTTCTTATTCTCATTCTTCCTCTGGAGTAAATCATGCTTTTTTTGACTGAAAATATTCTAGTTATTTCTCCTCCCAGCTCTCAACAATATACCTATCTGCTGAATATGGCCAATGGACCTGGAGAGGAGATAGATAATAAAATAAATTTCTTCCAAGTACATCTGACAAATATATCATGTTTAGAATAAACTCATGAATTATCTGTCTAATTTTCTAAGGTATTTTATTACCCTAAATTGTTGTATTTTATAGTAAGCAGATAACCTTACTTTTATTATACTATTGTACTACAAATAATACTAACAATTCCTCAAACACCTACTATATTTTGGGCTGTATAGGATACTTAGAGCATGTTATCCTATTTTGTCTTCATAATAAGCTTCTGGGAGGTTAACTTGCCTCAGGTGATGTAGTTAAGTGGCAGAACTATGATTCAGTCTGTATCTCAGGTCCACAGACTTCAAAGCCCATGAACTTCACTACCATACTATTTCTAAGTAACTAGAAGAGTATAGTTTCTGGTTACAGAAAATTATCAGCCATGGTCCAAGACTGAGTTAGTAACTAAATTTATTAACAGCTGGATGACTCTATATTCTAGTCCTTTTTACAGAATGGAATTAATTTGATGATTTTACGAGTGTATAAACAAATGCAAGAACAAAAGTAGATTTGACTGCTTTGTGTTACATCCATTTATCTGATTTCTTTAATGGCTTATGACTCTGATAAATTTCTGAACAGAGCAGTGCTAAGAACAAGAATGACAATATTTTCTTTAGGGCTTCAGGTTTTCTTGTTTCAAATTTTACTTTTAAATGAATAATTCCTCCCCAGTCATAAATCCTACAATATTTGAGCTCCTGGGTTTAGATGCAAATATGTTTGAGCTCCCATTGTACAAGTTGGCTCTTGCTTTTGACATACTGAACATTTCTTCATGGGGCAAGCATATTGGACGCAGGCTTATAAAACACAATCATTCTGCATCCACATAAATGTGTGGAGGGAACCAGCTAGACGTTTCCAGGGATGATGAGGTTTGTTACTGCAAATCAATTAAATATATCAGTATCTCCCTTTTTATCCTTCTGTATGACTTCTTTTTGCCAGCGTCAACTCAAAGTTAACTTTGTTTTGGATTTCTGTGGTGTGTGTAAAGTATTTGGTATGTATATCCATGTCCTTTCTATCTGTATAAAATACATTTGTCTGGAACTATTATGAGAATGAATTTTCCCTCTAGATTTTTAAGCTATTTTTCTCTCTAATCTTGGCTGGAGGCATTGTAAAAATGGCTTCTTATCCAGATCAGACCTACTCCTGGGGCCAGTCATAATGTAGAGTGAAAAGTGCATGGGGTAAAAATTGCTGAAATAAAGATTGAAAAGCTTTCAGACACCAAGGAAAAGCTGCCTTCTTTAGCTGGAATGAGTCAGAAGGCATCTCTCAGTTACTAGGACAATTCTTTCATCCTAGTGGGTAAATATAGAGCCAATAAGAGATTCAGCATTGACCCACTGATTTCACCCAGTGGTTCCAGCAACTCCAGGGAGATGATATAAGGTTAGTTTGGGCGTTTCAGACAGAGTTCTAGAGTTCTTTGCATGTTTCCACCTACATTTATTGTGTTATAACAGTGCCTTTGAGCCAAATCCAAGTTGACAAGGGATGATTTACCACCGCAGCAAAAGGCTTTCACAGGCTCTGTTTTTACTTCAGCTAACACCAGACAAGGTTAGTCTTGTCTTTCCTTCTGCTGCTCTTTTCTTTTAGCTTTAAACAGCATGAGAGCTCTTCAAATGTTCTTGAGTAGTCATATTTCTTGCCTGTTTTTTAAGCTACTCAGAGCTTTTTACAGTGGCATTTTCAGACTGTCCTATGTTTCTTTGCCACAAGTCAGAGTGGCAGGCATTGCTTAATGTAGGAATTAACCTCAGATTGTCTCAAAATATCTATTCCTCCAAAATGCTTTCCTGCATATGAGCTTTTCATATGGTATCATCTCAATCTGTTTTCCTAGCCATCAGGCCTAGTGAGGTGAGGGTAAATAGGTAGTCTATATCAATCAAATCGGTAGTATATATCAATGTCATCGGGCCAGAGCTGATGACAGAGAGGCAAAGCCCCTCTTTGTTATTCTTTCCCCACCAAGCCCCTTGGGTTTGGAAAGACAATGGCATTAAATCTAAATTGTTTGTAAATTTGAAAAACAAAAACTTGAGAGGATATATGTATTTTAATAGAGGGAGGATCTACTCTTGAATATTGGAGTTGAAAAGATTCAAGTTCTAATAACCTTCTATTATATGGGAACTTTATAGAAACCCAGAATTAACCTTATGTTTATTATTGTATTTTCTCTTTCCTAATCACTGTTAGCTCTTCTTGTGTTGTTTTTTTTTTTGAAATAATACTTTTATTGACATATAACTCACATACCATAAAATTCACTCTTTTAAAGTAAACAATGAAGTGTTAATATATTCACAGAGCTGTACAATTATCACACTAATTTTAGACACTTTCATCATCTCTCCCCACTATCTCCCACAAAAAAACCCACAGCCATTAATAGTAAGTCCTCAATCCCCCTCTGCCAAGCCTCAGATGACCACAAATCTGTTTTCTGTCTATATGGGTTGGTTTATTCTGGACATTTCATACAAATGGAATCACACAACATGTGATCTTTGCGTCTGTCTTTTTTCAGTTAGAATAGTGTTTTCGAGATTCATCCATGTTATAGCATGTGTCAGTGCTTTATTTCTTTATTCCATTATATAAATATACCACAGTTTGTTCATTTACTTATACATTTATTTATATTTGAATTGTTTCCACTCTTTAGGTATTATGAACAACACTGTTGTAAATATTTCTGTACAATTTTTGGTGTAAAAATGTTTTCAGTTCTTTGAGGATATAATATACCCAGGGGTAAAATTGCTAGGTCTATCACTATTAAGTGATAACTTCACACTTAACATTTTGTTGAACTGTCAAATATTTTTCCAAAATGTATACAACATCATACATTCCTCCCTGCAATGTGTGAACATTCCAATTTCTCCACTTCCACTGACCATTTCTTGTTTTCAGTCTTTTTTATTGTAGCTATCTCATTGTGGTTCTGATTTCCATTTCTCTAATGACCAGTGATGTTGAACATCTTGTCATGTGTTTGTTGACTATTTGTTTATCTTCAATGGAGAAACTTGCTTATTTTTAATAAGGTTAATTGTCTTTTACATTATTAAGTTCAAAGAATCCTTTATATATTTTAGATATAACTTGCTTATTAGATATGTAATTGACAAACACTTTTTGCCATTCCATGGGTTGTCTGTTCACTTTTTTGATGGTGTCTTTTCAAGCACAAAGTATTTTAATTTTCATGATGTCCACTTTACCTGCTTTCCCCCCTTTGTTTCTGTGTTTTTGGTGTCATATCTAATAAACCATTCCTAATGCAAAATCATGACAATTTTTTGTTTTTTTCTGCGAGTTTTATAGCTTAATTCTCACATTTAGTTCTTTGATCCATTTTAAATAAGTTTCTATACATGGTGCAAAGTAAGATTCCAACTTTTTTATGTATGGCTATCCAGTTGTTGAAAAGATTATTCTTGCTTTATTAAATTGTCTTGGCACCCTTGTTAGAAATTGACCATAGATGTGTGGGAATGTCTTTGGATTCACAATTCTAAATTCTATTCTGTTGATTCATATATCTATCTTTATACCAGACCCACATAGTCTTAATTATTGTAGTTTTCCAGTAAGTCTAAAATGGGAAAAATGGGAATACTCCAACTTTTTCTTTTCTTTTTTTTAATTTTAATTGTTTTTTAAGTACAGTTTTCTTCCTTTTACTCCCATCTCAGCCCACCCACCCAGCCCTCCCCACCTCCCTCCCATTTCCACCCCCTCTAGTTTTTGTCCACGTGTCTTTTATACTTATTCCTATAAAGCCTTCCCCTTTTCCTGTGAAATTCCCTTCCCTATCCCCTCTGGACACTGTCAGCCTGTTCTCTATTTCAGTGCCTTTGGTTATATTTTGCTTGCTTGTTTGTTTTGTTG
>PVKM010027565.1:0-18723 GCA_004027735.1 Carollia perspicillata
AATGCCAAGACTTCTTGGCCTTCAGTGAATGACCTCAGCACTGGCAGTTAGACAGATTCAGGGCTATGACTATAAAGTGAAGGTCTTTCAGGAAGCAGTAAACATGGATTGACCTCTCTTTACGTGGTCATAGATCAAGAATACCAACACCATTCAAAATGTGAATAGCAAATTCTTCTAGTCTATAAAACTGGTTGAGAGTACAAATGGCTTCATTAAAAAAACAAATACCGCAATACTTAATCCTGGCTTGATATATAGGGTGAGCTTATATTCACAGATATAAATATTCATCCATGTCTGCAAATATATTCATTTGCAGACATACATTATCTTAGAAAATGATGTTCATATCTCTGTGCAAAACCACTCATCAAATTAAAAAACTTTGATATGTCTCAAAATATTTCATTTTCTGCCTAGATAATAATTTTTTCTCCCTTCCCTTCAGCAATAAATGCTACAACATTGTTATTCCAGGGAACTAATATGGAAGAAAAGGCATTGCTCTGAAGAGAAAACAGATAGATACTGGCTAACAACAGCTTGAGGTACAATTTCAAGTTCAAATTCCTGAAAAAGGAAATGAAAGAAACTCAACTCTTGAGAAAGCTCCAGTGCCAGCTTTGATCTCGATTATAAGAAGTTCTTAACAGAAAGTGCATGTTTATGTTTAGGATTCCAAAGGGATGCGGTGTGGAATGCTTCATAAAAAGCTGAGTACAGAGCAATGGATGGCTTTGTACTATTAATTAGAGAGTATTTGCTCTCTTTCTAAAGCAACTGAGGAGATTTTTAAGAGTGATGCATCACAGGGGATTAAATATTTCCCAGTCTGTGGTCCTCAGAAGGTTCCCAGTCCTATGGTGGAGTATCACCTGGGAGACTGGGTCAGGGTCCATGCTATAGCTCTGGGCAACCATGTGGTATCACCCTTGGCCAAGTTCATTAATCTATCTGTGCCTCAGTGGTCTCCTGGGAAAGGAGTGGGATCAACTAGATCATCTCTGAGATACTTCTGTCCACAACCACCCTTTCCTTATTCTCCATGAACTAAGCAAAATGCACACTCCAGTAAACATCTGCTAAATTTTAGCCTTTATAAACAGTTAAAAAACAAATGAGTAATAAGATTAAATAGAGTCATAGGCCTGAGAGTCAGTAGATGTTGTTAGGGTTTAGCATATAAAAGGAACAAAAAATAAAATTTAATTCACCTTTTAGTATTAGCAGAGACACTATACAATTAGAGATTCTGAGAATAAGTTTTATCAGACTACAATGTTTTCTTCCGTGCTTTCATTGGCTTCTGGCTCTCAAATGTTTTATTGAACTCAGTGGAGGAATTATCTCATATTCTCTAGGCAAATACTTTTGAGGTAATGGAAAAGATCTTAGAAGAGTATAGAGAGCAAAAAGAAGAGAAAAAGAGAGGGAGAAAGAGAAAAATTGTTCATAAAGTAAAATTGTCTCCTATAGATAATGGAGAGTACCCTGCTTCTCTTAGGAAGAATAAAAGAAAAAAAAAGCCCACGAATAACCCAATAATTTCAGCTACCAAGATATTTTGATTGCTGGGTTAAAGTGTATAAGACTTGTGTTCAGACTACAGCTGCCTTTCTTTTCACAAGAGATTTTCTTTTTTGAGAAAACATATGCCATGTCCAGATGATTTGGGAATTAATAATCTTATTCCCACTTCATCTCATTTTCTAGTTCCTTTCCTGTTTTTTGCAGGCCTTGGGAAAGAGGCAGGCCTAGGAGGAGCTGGAGTGTACTCATTCCAACCTGGTGCCTTAGACCCCCCAGCTGCAGACCAGCTCCCCCAGCATTAATAACAGTAGCGGGTGAATCACTGTGCTGCCCAGAGTCCTCAAAGTCTAAAGGAAGAGGGGCAGGTCATTGAATCTGGTCTTCTCCAAATTTCAGGTTACCACCATCACTCTCGTTTTGTACATGAGTACCAATTGTGCTACTATGTAGTAAATATATTTTTTAAACTGTTCACTTTTTAATTCAAAACAATTTAATAACAAATGGTATTTTACTAACCAGTTTAACTTAACAAAAATATAACTTAAAAAAATAAAACTGTAGCCTGATCCCATCCTCTCTTTGTTAACAAAGAATATTACTAAGATAACAAAGTCTTATTAATTTGGAACTGAGGCACTTGACAAAATCAGAAAAATATGAAAGATAATTGAAAAGAAATAAATTTCTGATTGTATGATTCATGATTATTTAATGCCCTGTCTAAGAATTATCAATGATCTTTCCATACTAAGCAGTGGCAAAACCAAAATGGAAATAAGATATCTTTCACCAATATTGTACATAGTAAAAAAAATCAGTTTATCCTCCAAGACTCATAAATTTTAGATTAATACATTTGAAAGCAATCTAGTTTTTCTCTTTGCCCAATATTTACTTGTGCTTCTGCATTAAATACCTCAAAAAGATTAAAAAACAAAAACGAAAGTTTTCATCCTTGATGAAAATCTTATGAATTGTTTTTGTAGAGAATGCAACCACATATCAATAGAGAACAAAGCAATTATTTGTTTAAATGTCAGATAACAACAATAGCTGCCCTCTGTACCTTTAATAATCAGATATTGAGCATGAACTATGGGCCAGGCTCAATATATGAATATTAATATATAGGATGGTATTGATAATATGTGGTAAGTGCTTTCCAAACATTATTTTATTTAATCTTTCTACCAATCCAATGAGGTAGGTACGTTGTTATTCCCATTTTTGCATGAAAAAACTGAGGTTCAAAGAGGAAAATAAACAAGCCAAAGATAACACCACTGGTAATGGAGGAATAGGACTCAAAATCAGCTCTCTATATTATTCATTGGATAGGAATACAAAAAGTCTAAAAAGGTGAGCCAGGAGAACTTAGAAGTGCGCTTTTCATTTTTCCTTGGTTCCTGCTCGTTACAAGTTCTTCCACGTAGAAACGATGGCAACTTTCAGATTCCCAACATCTAGGTGAATTTTAACCCGTGTCAACTACCTGCATTGTCAAAAGAATGCCTCTGGAGCTCACACTCTACCCAACTGTGTGCTGTGGGGGTGGCCCAAGGCAGAGCCCAGTGCTGGGGAGGTTATCAGAGAGGATTGTATAAAAACCCTACACACTGCCTTATCTGGAATGCAGGCCTGAAACTAGCACAGGAACTTACAGGTACAGGGAATGAATGGTACAAGATAGACAGGGGAAGGTTAAGAATAGTATAGAAAATGGAGAAGCCAAAGAACTTACATGTAAGTACAACCCATGGACATGAACTAAGGTGCGGGTGAATGCTGTAGGGAAGGGGGATGAAGGATGGAGGGGGAGAAAGGGGAGAAAAGAATGGAACACAGCAATAGCACAATCAATAAAATATACTTAAAAATAAATAAAGTTGTTTTAAAACAGAAAACAAAACAAAGGTTCACACCAACCATTGTACAGCCTGTGTGGAGGGCCAGCAAAGACATATTGTTCTCACAATCTCCATGGGGACAGAGGGTGAACTGTGTTTGTCTGAAATCTCAGGCTGGCATTGAAGTGTGACTCTAAATTGAACGAGCATTTAAATTAGGAGCACAGACTGGGATATGATGAGGGGAAGGTTATCAAAAGACTCACCAGAATAGCTGGGAAGAAAGTTCAAATTGTGGTGCAGGCAGCCACAGCTGCTGGGCATTGTGTGGTGCCACATTCTGTCCTGGGTGGAACATTCAGGCACCGTACTGCCATGTTTCAGGAGATAATGTCTGGGGTTCTGCCAAAACAGGCGTGGCCCTACTCCCAGCAAACTAAATTGTTCCTGAACCCCCTCTAGGCATAAACTGCTGTTCTTTTTACTCTCTCCTCCAACTTTCTAGTTTCACATCATTTAGATACAAAAAGATATGTGACCTCATTTAGAAATCCATGTATTTAACAGCAATTACAAGCAATGTTAAGATAGAGTGCCAAAAAATATTAATATTCATTATTTATCAGGCAGCCTAACCTGTTCCCCAGGCTAATTTCTAGCCAGAAAAAAAATTAGTTGCTTTTACAAAAGAAACTGCAAATAATTACAATTGTTGGCATTAATATGTTGTTACTATAAAGGTGCTGGGAAAATGGACAGTCACATGCAAAAGAATGAAACTTGACCCCTATCTTACGCCATACACAAAATTAACTCAAAATGGATTAAAGACTTGAATGTAAGACCTGAGCCCATGAAGCTACTAGAAGAAAATATAGATAGTAAGCTCCTTGACATCAGTCTTGGTGATGACTTTTTGGATTTGACACCAAAAGTAAAGGAAACAAAAATAAAAATAAGCATATGGGACTACATCAAAGTAAAAAGCCTCTGCACAACAAAAGAAATTATCAACAAATGAAAAGGCAACCTCTAGAATAGGAGAAAATATTTGCAAATTATGTATCTGATAAGAGGTTAATATCCAAAATATATAAGGATCTCATACAACTCAAACAAAACAAAAAAATTCAACTTAAAAATGGACAGAGGATTTTAATAGAGATTTTTCCAAAGAAAACATAGATAACCAACAGGTACATGGAAAAGTGTTTACATCACTAATCATCAGCAAAATGAAAATGAAAACCACAATGAGATAGCTCACACTTCTTGGAAAGACTATCATCAAAAAGATAAAATATTACAAGTGTTGGCAAGGATGTAGAGAAAAAAGAACTTCTGTGCACTGTTGGTGGAAATGTGAATTGGTGTAGCCACTGTAGAAAACAGTATTCAGGTTTCTCAAAAATTAAAAATGGCCCTACCATATGATCCAGAAATTCTACTTCTGGGTATTCATTTAAAAAAAAGAGAAAACACTAATTCAAAAAGATATATGACCCTCATGTTTATTGCAGCGTTATTCACAATAGCTAAGACATTATTCAGCCATGAAAAAGGAAGTCTCTTCATTTGCAACAACATAGATGTGATACAGGGTGCAGCCAAGAGGGGGCCCCCAAAAGGGATTTGGAATGGGGTCCAGAACTCAAGGTGTCCATGAAATATTAAGATGTCCTCACCCCTTCCCCCAAACAGGTGTGAGTTGGGGGAAGGGACAATGGAGCAGGGCCATTGAGAGCTGTTTTGTGTAGCAACAGCTTTGCAGCTCACCTCTGGCATGGTTATTTACCATATCTATAGCCTTTAACTGATTTCATGGATATGTTAAATAGCTGTGACCCTGCTTTGAGTCAAGGAAAAGGGAGTGACTTCCACTCAAGACACAACTGGGAGGCAACTCCCCTGGTTACAGACTGGCACAGAGATTTAAACGCAGATTCGGCAGCCATTGAAGGGAGAACCACTCACTTTTGGCCAGAATGGGAACTCTGGCAGACCTGTGAGGGAGAATCACCATGTAACTTTAGCATAGAGAACCATGTGCTTTTGGCCAGAGTGGGGGACCCCCAACCCGCCGCCCTGCAGCCATAAGAAGAATCATCATGCAGTTTTAGCAGGGAATCACCACGCAGCTTTCTATTTTTTTTCCTGAGATACTCTACTTTGGACTGGGCAAGGAGGAAAGGAGGACTCGTGTTTGTGGGTGTCTTAAGGGATTTTGGGATTTTGATGAAGACATTAAGTCATTATTCTTAAGTTTGTATAACTTGAATAAATAATTCCTTTCCTTTTCACCAATCTCTGACATGGAGAGTTATAACTCTCTGGCAAAGGGAAAGGTGAACCTAGTACAGGGGGACCCCAGGAAAAGTGGGTGTCAACTAGGTAACACAGTGGGACTCCCTTCCCTGGCAAGCCAATCAGGGAAATTCATGGGAGACCTCATGTGCAGTAGCTTTAAAGTAATACAACTACTTGTACATGCACAGTAAAAGCCTGCCAAAACTAGCCAGGAAGGATCCGCCCTATAAGAACAGAGTCCCTTCCAGCCCATGAGGTCAATCTCTGCTTGGAGTTGGCCTGCTCCCATGTTCTCTGCTCTAAACTCTGGGTGTTCGGTTCAATTCTTTGTCCCAATCACCAAGAACCTGGTTACCTGTGCCCTCCTGTGACAGATGGACCTTGAGGGCATTATGCTAAGTGATGTAACTCAGAAAAGCAAATACTATATGATCTCACTTATATATGGAATCTTAAAAAACAAACAAATAAAACAACCAAGCACACAGATAGAGGCGGTAGCTGGGAGTGGGTGAAATGAGTGAAGGGGGTCAACAAGTACAAACTTCTAGTTACAAAATATGTAAGTCTCATATGTAATGTATAGCATGATGACTATAGTTAATAATACTGTATTTTGTTTTTGAAAGTTGCTATGATAATAGATCCTGAAAGTCCTCATCACAGGAAAAAATGTGTGTAACTGTGTGGTGACAGATGTTAACTAAACAATATGGTGATCATTTCACAATATATACAAATATCAAATTATGTTATACACATGAAAGCGATATAATACTAATAATATATGTCAATTATATCTCAATTTTTAAGAAAGAATATTTCTATTTTTCTAAGTGGCTGACATGAATGAACCCACTGAAGCTGTGTAACAGGGTGCAGCCAAGGGGGGACCCCAACTAGGGATATTTAATGGAGTCCAGAACTCGGTGTCCAGAAAATATTAGAAAAATATATATATATGTATATGAGAGCACAAGTCTGAGTTGGGGGATGAGAGGCATGGAGCAGGGTCTTTGAAAGTTGTTTCGAATAGCAACAGTTTTGAGATAACCTCTGGCATGGTCATTTAACATATCTATAGCCTTTAACTGGTTTCATTGATATGTTAAACAGCTGTGGCCTTGCTTTGAGCAACTGACTTAGGATGGGAGTGACTTCAACCCATGATGTAACTGGGATGTAACTCCCCCTGGTTACAGAGCCTGTGTAAGAGCTTGGAGAAGACTGGCTCCATGCCACGGAGCCATACCTGCCCAGACTTACTATGGCAGCCCAGTAAAGCTGCAAAAATATAGGAATGCTGGCAGCTGTGTCCACCTGTGGGAGGAGTTGGAAATGGTGTAGCAGAGCAAGATTGGCGCTGGGATTTAAACCCAGGTGAGGCAGCCATGTGGGGTCTTTTTGGGATCATGTGGCTTGGGCAGAGAACCATGGACTTCTACTTATTTTTCTGAGGTACAGTACCCTAGAGTGGGCAGAGGGGGAAGGAAGGACTGTGCATTTGTGAGTATTCTAAAGTCATTGGGCTTTAGAATGACTTTGGGATCTCAATGAAGACATTAAGTTATTACTCTTAAGTTTGTATAACTCTTTAAATAAATAATCCCTTTTCTCTTCACCTATCTCTGGCATGCAGAGATGTCTTTCTCTGGTAGCATGCAAGGTGAACCCTAGTACAGGGTGGGGGACCCCTGGAGCATAAGGGTGGGTCCACTCAATAATAGTATGTCACTCCTCCCCTGATCCTAGGTCTGTTCTGTAACAGCTGCAGCAGGACCTTGAGACTAACAGAGCATTTCTCCAAATGCCACACTCACCAAGAGCTTCTGGCTGACATGGGCCACAGAGGGGATCAAATGAGGATGGAACAGCTGAGATATATAAGCCATAGAAACTGAATTTTCATTTTTTTCTTTTAAATTTATTTTAAATTACTGTTGACATTCAATATTATTTTATATTAGTTTCAGGTGTACAGCATAGTGGTTAGACAATTATATACTTTACACAGTGTTTTCCCCATAACTCTAGTACCCACGTGGCACCATACATAATTATTAAAATATTATTGACTATATTTTCTATGCTTTACTTTACATCCTGTGACTATTCTGTAACTACCAATTTGTATTTCTCAATCCCTTCACATTTTTCACCTAGTCTCCCAACCCTTCTCCCACCTGGCAACCACCAGACTGATATCTGTATTTATGAGTCTGTTTCTATTTGGTTTGTTAACTTATTTTGTTCTTTAGATTCTACATATATGTCAAATCATATGGTAGTTGTCTCTGACTGACTTCATTGAACATAATATCCTCTAGATCCATCCATGCTATTGCAAAGGGAAAAAAATATTGTATTTTTTTATGGCTGAGTTGTATTCCATTGTATATATGTAGCACATCTTCTTTATTCATTTATTTGTCTATGGACACTTAGATTGCTTCCATATATTGGCTATTGTAAATAATCTTTAAATTTTTTATGTCTTTATTTAACATATTTTTTAAATTATTATCTACAATCCTTCATAGTGATTTGGTGGCCAATCTACAAAAATCAGTACCAACATGTCTGATATGAAAGCAGCTGTCTCTCACATAATCAGGTCTCAGCTTTCTTCACTGTAGAAAGTCAGATCCAACAACTAAGATTTGAAACAGAGAAATGGCTGGGGACCTTCAGGGACTGCAGTGACACCAAGAAATACCAAAGGAAAATGATGATGGCTGTATGAACACCTTCCTGCTTATGCTGGGCAGGAAAAGCTGCCTCTGCTGATCCCATGTCTGGCTTTGGAAACACAGAGAAGACACAGACACTGGATAGTCATCTGTGTCAGCAATGCTCAGACTTCCTCACCAGGAAAACTCAGCTCTGTGAACTACAACACCCAACATGACTCTAAACTCTAAATGCCACCCTTGGAGAGAATGTTAAAGACATTCATACTTTGGATTGGATTTCATTTCAAAAACAGAGTCATGGTTATTATTAGTCTCCATCTTCGACAAGTGCTGTATAAAGAAGCCAAAGTTAGGTTTTCAAAGGGAGAGAGGTTTCAGGAGCACAGAACATTCCATAAAGAAACTTCCAAATTCAGGATAAGGAAAGGGCAAGACTTTACATTTATCTATATGAAGATTAAATCCACAGTTATGGCAACAGAGCAAGACATTGCTGGCAGGAGGAATTTTAATGATGAATCACATGTTTGAGATGGGAGAGCAGAAGTCCAGTACTCCTGTCCAGCTGGTACTTCTGTGGTAATCCGTGTTCATGTTGAATGTGAATTGGGATTGTAGTGGGAATTTGGTCATGATGCCAACTTTATGGACAAGTTGGTAATATTATTAAGGGGCAGACAATAAATTGTTCACAAGTGCTTTTTTTACTTGGAGTTTGAAAATGCAAAGGCAGAGGATCTGTAGTAAAGGACCCGTGGAAAACAGATGCCACATCACATGCTGATACCTCATAAGAGTGGTATGGAAGCCAGGGAGGTGTAGTGGACAAAATCCTGGTGCTCACATAGGCTTCTGTAGGGAAAGAGTTAGGGTGTTTAAGGTGAAATCTTTAGAATAACCCAAAGCCATAATGGCTTTTGCTGACATTTGGGGCATATTTGGAAGTCTGCTGCACATCCCCTTTGAGCACAGCAGGCAGAGTAGTTCTCAGTTTAGGGCTATTGGGTTACCGGTCTGAACACAAGCACGTGCTCTGAAGTGCCAGGAAGAGACACGCACCGACTGCCAAGAATCCAGAGCTGGCAGAAATCCTCACAGTCCGTAAGTCAACTTTGTCTAAGGCCCAGCCTATCCTAAAAGAATTGACTTCACAGAGTTTTGCTTCACTTTCTATGTTTATGTTCATGAATTCTTTCCTAATGGAAAAGGCAAGGGGGGTTAGATCAGCAAGAGTAGTGTGAACTCCTTCTCTACTGTCTACAAACTGGGCAATCTGGGCATATTACTTATCTTCCCTGGTCCTTCATTTCTTCCCTTTAAAATGAGGATAATAAGGTTATAAACTGAAAAGATTTAAAGGAGAAATAAGTAAAAAAATCCATAAGATTCACTATGAAATAGATATTCTATTTCATAATAGATAGTCCCTAAGTGTTTGTTCAACTTGGAAAGCTTCCTATAAGGTTTTGTATTTGGAGAGTAGAAAACTGGCTTTCTCATCTGCAATTATTGACTCAAAGGTGGAACTCTAGAGCTCTAGACAAGAACATCAGTTCCCTGGGGCACAGACATGAATGCTCAGAAGATACACTTAGAGTGTTATTATAAGGTCACTGTGCTTAATAATTAAACTGGGAAGTAAATTCATTTTGATTCAAATTCTCATTCTAGTACTTCTTAATTGTGTAGTCTTGTTATTTAGTTATCACAGTGTCTCAGTTGCCTCATCTGTAAAATTGGAATCATTTTAATAATCTCATAGGGTAGTGTTAAGTGGCTGACACAAAGTATAGCTGCTGCCCCTTATCCACTGGGTATAAGCTCCAAGACCCCCACTAGATGCCTGAAATTGCAAACCCGTAATATCAAACCATTTCATACTATGTTTATTCCTATTCCTACATGCCTATGGTAGTTGAAACTACTCTGGCACTCAGAGGCCATTATGAAGTTTAAAAAAAAAGGGGTGACTTGGACACAAGCACTGTAATAGAACAACAGTCCATCTAATAAACCAGAAAGCTACTAAGTGACTAACAGGTGGGGAGCATATACAGCCAGAGACCCTGGACAAAGGGATGATTCACGTCTGCATTTTGATGGAGTGGAATGGCTCAAGATTTCGTCACCTATTACTCAGAATGGTGAATAATTTAAAACTTGTGCATTATTTATTTCTAGACTTTCCCATTTAATAATTTTAGACTGAGGTTGACCACATAACTGAAACCAAATAACTGAAACCACAGAGAGCAAAACAGTGGATAACAGCATACTACTATATACATCAAATCCATTGCATCTTGTATTAGAATTACTACTAGTTGTTTTATTAGAATTGTTAGTGATTTTTATTAATTGCTCTTTCTGTATCAGAACAGCTTAGGCTATATTGTGCTGAATAATACTCCCAGAATTTTAGTGGTTAAAACAACAAAGATTTCTCTCTAGCTTATGCCATGACCAGTTGGGTTGGCAGGGACTCTTGTCATCATAGTGACCAAACAGCCAACCTGATGGTGGACCTCTCTTACACAGGCTTCATCATTGTTACCATGGTAACAAAAGATCCCTCTGGTGGGTCTGACACTGGCAGTTAAATGTGTAGCTATGGATTGACCCCCAGTCCACCTGCTAGAATAGGTCACATGACCCACTCAGATGCCCAGGAGTTGGGGAGTGGGGTCCTCCCAATATCTGAATGAATTGGGGCATTGGATGTTGGTTAATAGTGGTACAACCTACCAAATTCTCAGCTGCTTTCTTCAAGAGCATTTCCTATTTGTGCTGACCTAAGTAAAACCAGAATTATTTAGGGAAATGGAAAGAGTATTGCTTTTGCCTCAAAACTGGAGGATGAGGATTCTTGAGCAGGGAAGACAGAAATGTACACTACTTAAAGGAAGGAAAACAACTGTAGTTAAGCTCTGTATTCTTAAGACATACAAAAAACTTTAAAAAGTTCCATTAAAATCATCTTGGATAATGATCTGATGTCAATAAAATGTGAATAATTACTTAAAAATTCATTCAAGAATAGCTTTTACCTTAGTTTTCAGAGTAAACATAAATTTTTCATTAATTCCCAGTTTATAGTACCAAAAAATGGTTCTCTTCAGGATGAAACTGTTTACCATGGGTGAATCAGATTCTTTCCCATTGTCTGAAACTGTTTATAAATAAGTTCCTCAGTGAGCACTTTTGTGTGGCAGCCTGTGACACTTTGTTTTATCATCTTCGAGCCTGACTAGTACCACATGACCATAGAGGCAACAGTTTGCAAGCTGACAAATTCTGCATATTTAACTGACCAATGCCTATTTCAGGTGCTCTATGAGCTGAGTCCTCATCACTGATACACAAAATATTGACAGGCCTTCACCAAATTCACCTCAGAATTACCCAAGGCCAACCAACTTCGGTGTGACAAAGAATGATCTGGAAAACTTTAGCTTCAACTTCCACAATATACTTCTTTTCTCCTTTTCACAGCAACAAAATCCAAACATTCTTTTTCATTTTGCTTTCTGTCCTAGCTCCATCTTCAGAATGCTTGCAAAACTGATGTTAGGGGGAAAAAGAATGGAGGCAGTCTCTGCTCAAAATCCTTCAGATCCCTCTTTTCATTCCACAAAAATGCCTAATTACTGATGCTGGTTTCACAGCCTACACTATGGGTTTCTCACTGTGCCCATACTTCTCAATACTGGAATAATTAAGCAGGAGGTGGCAGTGCTCTCCTGCTGTTAAACAGACCCCCTTTTCTTATTCAGTAATCACCACATTGAAACCACTTTGGAAACAATGATTTTCTAAAAGACTTTTATACATAAAAAAAAGTCACCATGAAAGGAGTCCTGTTGTACTGAAGAATTGCCACCCAGAGCTAGCAGCCCTCCTTTGCCAACCAAAGGCTATGATTCTTTCCTGTGCAGTTCAGTGGCAACTGGTGACCACAACAGTGCTGGATATTGTGCTGTCCTACTTCCCCTGTGCCTAACACCCCCCAACCAAGCCAGGCCACTAGAGCTTTAGTTCAAAGTACATTTACTGTGTTAACTTAGATGCAAATGTTGTATGTATTTGCATACACATTTTTCTACAGAATGGGCTGTAGTTCTTAGAAGATGCTCAAAATGTATTCATGATGCCTTCCAAATTTCTAAGACCCTTTGCTTTTGCTAGGTTCCTGTTATAGAGCATGCAGAGGCCAGGGCTTAGGATGTGTCTGTGTTGGCAGTAGAGCGATAGACCAGGACTGGACCCAATAGAAAGAATGCCCAGTGGGCAACAAGCCTGGGTTACTGAGTGGTCACAGAATCAGGCAAAACAGTCAAAATAAGGACAAAGTGTTCCACTCCACAGGCACCATCTATCCTCAAAGAGGATGCTGTCCAATGTTGGCAGTACTTCTCTGAATGCAAACATCAGTGCATGAACAGTCAAATTTCTTGAATGAATAGGAGAGAATAAAATAGAAATCAGGAAAGTTTAGGTTAGGTATTTTCTTTCTAAAAATATTTTCAATTTTTTTTCTATTTCCAAGGGCCCTTGATAATTTGACCTGTCTCTTTTAAGACAAAGCCAGAGTGTCCAGAATGCACAGTGCTTGCTGGGGTTCAGGGGTGTTGTTCCTGGAAATATGCATTGTCCCAGTTTCAGGTAATTATGTCTAGAATCCAAAAGAGAGGGCCAGAGCTATGGGATTTTTTCCCCTGATACATATATCTAACAGCTTATTTCTCAATGTTAACCTCCGAGTATGCTGAGTAATCACCGAAGCAATAGGGCAGGAATGGGCTACTCTTCCTTGTGCTTCAGCAGCATTTCTGAACTGTCAGCTTCTTTTAGGTGACAGCACTTCAAATGCCTTCTCTGAATGTGTGAAAGACCATCATGCAGAGGGACAGCACTGTCCTTGAGAACCGCAAACCCACATCCAGACCTCAGTTCCACTGGAAATGTACTGGTAAGTGATGCCATGCCAGCGGTTGGCTTGTTTACTTTACTTGGGGAAAGAGGAAAGAAATTCAGCTCTGGCCTGGGGGGCTGGGTTCACATCTTTACAGAGTTCATTGGGATGTAGGACTTGTAGAGGGGACATCAGCAAAATATCTGTTTCCTGGTCAGCGATGGCATGCATTACAGGCACACGTACTTAGCATAGACTATTAAAGCTCAGTCTTCTGTGCATCTCCCAGAAATACTCAAATGTTTTGTAAACTGATGTCCTCATAGGCAGAATCTGGTCCTTTTTAGAATTTGTCTTAGACATATTCAAATGGATGTTGACTCCTGTTGGGTGACACAAAATAGAGACCTAGCTTTTTTCACAGTCCTCCCCAACCTTATTGTCTGTTATCTGTCAGCTTCATCTGGTGGCATTACTTTCCTGACTCAAAATAATTAATGTTTGTGAAACTTAGAAATAGTGTATTTTCATTCATAACATCACAAATTTCTCTTTGCCAGGAGAAATTGAACTTAGATGGTATTTCATTGTTCCATCAATAATCTTTTAAAATATACATGCTTTAGGAGCACACAGCCTGGGAGTTTGTGGGGTTCGTTAAGAGTGATATGCAAAAAATTGTACTTGAACAACAATAAAAATGTTAAAGTTAAAAAAAATAAAAATAAGCAACCTTAAAAAACAAGTGACATGCTAGCGTCTGGGAGAAAAGCCAGCCGCATTTGTCTGCACACCCAGGTCAGGTCTGCTATGTTGTTTCCTGGCCTCAGTTTATTACTTTACATATGGGAATCTGTTAAGTGCAGAGAGAGAGAGAGAGAGAGATACAGCAAGCTGAAAGTGGAGCTGCAGACAGGAGGCACCAAAAGAGATGGGCATGAGTAGGCAGCAAATTCAGTGTAAGAATAATTTGTTCCTTGCCAGAGAAAAGCAAAAAGTATTTTGGGGGTTAATAATGAGCTTTGTTTTATTGATGAATCTATGAGCGTGTGGGCTGTAACCAGGGTAACAGAGTGGGCAGTGTGGTAAGTTCCTTGTGAGAGACTGAGAAAGGATTCATCTGTGCATGTCTGCCCGCTGCATCACCAAGCACCTGATGCTGGAACTGAGCTCACCTGTGGGTCAGGGACAGAGGCTGCCAGTAGCTGAAGAATCTAGCCTCATTCACCATCAGGAAAGGGGAAAATGAGTAAAATCAGAAAAGTAAGAAAATATGAGAAAAGTAAAGTAGGGCCTGCTGGGAAAGAACATGAGTCTATTTCTAGACATACACAAGTACGTAATAAGAATTGGTGCATGACAGGGACTAAATTGTTTGAGACAATAGATCTTCAGCCCTTCGTCACCCTAGCCAGTGCTCAAGTAGGGAACCCAGCATCTCTGGTGTCTTACCTAATACCTCAACACCCTTATTGATAATATGTAATACTATCATTGATAGTATGTAAAAGAAAAGTCTTTCTACTAAATGCTCTCAGTAACAAAATTATCTCTAATCAAAAAGAATCATTAGCTTCATTTAGCACAGCCCATAAAGCCTACAGACATATTTGGGAGGTCCTGAGTGAAGAGTCATGACTTATTGAAGTAGAAATTTTTGTGAAAAGAATCGAGACCTAATATGACTAAATATATTACTAAATTTTCACTGATCAACACATCCAAGTCTTCTTCTTAAGCAGGATTTCAAATTAGCCAGCCACAGTTGCCAGGTGTCTAAAGACTGAATGTGTGTCTATATATCATTCCACCATGTTCCATTCACTTTAATTCTTTAATGAGTTAAAGCTTCAAAGCTAGAATTTTAATAGAGAGGGGCTTTCCAAATTATCTCCCAAAGATTAATTTGGTTAATACTAATGAAAGTTGATATTTGGAAGACAGAGTTTCTCATCAATCTGTGGGCACCAGAATTTCACTCTGACATATTGCTTTTTCTGTCCTATAGAACTAAAAATGCCAGTAAATGTGGCTACTAAGATGTAGGAGAGGTTCTATCAACATTCTTGCAAAGAATTTTTAAAAACACATGAAAAAAACCCCACTATCAGAAGTGGCAGGGAGATCTTTAAAAGTGGATCATTTGGAACTGATGACTTTTGTATTTTTGTACTGTCCATCTCTGCACCAAAAACAATAGCTTAAATGTCCTTCTCTGCCAGGAAACATGCTGGGCTTGAATTCTCCAAAAAGTCCTCATTGCAATGTAAATTTGAACATAGATTGCTTTAAACTTCACATTCATGAATTCAAAGAAAAGACTAGGAAGATGTATATAGTATGCAAAACAAGTACAGCATGGCAGGTATAGCTATTTTAATATTACACAAAATTTGTTCTTAAGTGAAAGCATGATCAAAGATAAAATCATTTCCCACTGATGGAAGATTTAACTTTTCACAAAGATATCATCACACTGTTAAAATTTGTGAGCAATTTAATAAACTAGTCTCAAATTCAAAGATTGAAACCTGCCAGAAACACAAGGAGAAATAGATAAATGTACAACTGCAGTGGGAGATGTTTGTTGTTGTCATTGAAGGGGCACCCCCACAACATTACACAGGCATTATTTTAATAAAATAAACTGTTTCCTCTACAGTGTACAATTCAGGGAATTTTGACAGATGGATACAAAACTTTTCTTCTTTTTTTTAATCCTCACTGAGGACATGCTTATTGATTTTAGAGAGAGGGGATGGGAGGGAAAAGAGAAGGAGAGAAATGTCAATGTGAGGAACATCTATTGATGGCCCATTGTATGCATCCTAACAAGGGACTGAACCTCACCTTAGGTTTGTGCCCTGACCAGGAATCGAACTTGTGACCTTTCAGTTTATGAGACAATGCTCCAACCAAATGAGCCACACTGTCCAGAGAGATACAAGACATTTCCATCTCCCCCAAAAGTTTTCTGATGTCCTTAACAGTCCGTCCCTTTCCTGATTTCTGGTCTTGTGCAACCACTAATCTGTTTTGGGTTTTTTTTTTGTTTGCTTTGTTTTGTTTTGTTGCCTCTATAGGTTAGTTTACCTTTTTTAGGACTTCCATAACTGACTTATACAGTCTTTATTGTTTTGTGTCTGGCTTCTGTAACTCAGTATGGGGATATTAAGTCATCTCTATTGTTGAATTTATCAGTAAGTCATTTTATATTGCATAGAGGTTATTTCTTTGTATGTATGTACCATGATTTGTTTATCCAGTTACCTGTTGATAGACATTGGAGTTATTTCCAGTTCTTTGCTCCCCTAAAAGTTTGCTCTCTAGAAAAGGGTGGGATTGTGTTGGGGAAGAAGCATACAGGGCTTCCAGCAAAGTTCTACTGGGAATGATATAGGTATGTGTTTAGTAATTAATCCCTGGAGTGTGTACACAGTTATATTTATGTTTTCTGTCAGTACGCTAGATTTCATCAAGGAGGAAGAAAAATCAAGATAAAGTACCTGAGACTATATCTGCATGAAAGTGATATAGTCATGGTTTAGTAGAGAAAGTCAGCTCTTATGAAAAGGAATGTGGGGACTGTTGCTCACCCTCTCAGCCCCTATCACTTGGGAAGGAAGGGTGGCAAAAGCAGAAGAGTTATGTTGCCCAAAACTATACCATGCTCTAAACCCAGCAATGGCATCATTTTAGTACTATTACTGTTGTTGTTGTTATTATTATTACTATTATTAAATGACTTAAACCAAAGATTCCAATTTATCTGTTTCTGTCTTACTCGAGGGCCCTTTGCCCTAGACAGCCAGGAAGCTGTGCCACCAGGCACACTTTCAATATGAAACCTGCTGTGAGAAATGTAGGTGGCTAACAACACCAGTGGCAAAATCATGAGCCCCGGGAGAGGGAGTGGGCACAGACCCCCTATGCTGCACTGCACTCAGGGCTCTTTCTCCTCGGCTCCAACCTCATACTATTTGTGGTCATTCCCACTGCTTTTGCCCACCCTACATTTTAACTCTCACAGAACTTTCCCCTGATACACCTCTTGCTCTTCTAACCCTGTCTTAGTGTCTTGAAGAACTAGAACTGACTACCATGTGCAGGATGGTGTTTTGATGAGCAAGAACTATGAAGACTTTCAAACACACAAAAAAAGTTGCATGAGATATTTGCAGACACTGAGATTTATCACGTGAAAGCAGCCTCATACAGACAGTGCAAACCAATTTTTAAGTTCCAGTTTGAACCCATTGTCCCATGTAAACACAGCCAGGAATTTAGAAATTCATATTTTTACCCCCCAAAATCCATGCATAAAATAATCAAATCTTCAAAATGCTGTTTATTTTGCATAGTAAACTGCATATTGTTTCTCCCCTTTACTTATTTCTACATTAGATCCAAATTCTTTTTGAAATAAATTTATTAAAGATCCAATGACCCTGAACTTGCTACAATATTTCAAAATAAAGTCACCTAAAAAAATGTTCTGTGTTAATTTGGAAATGTTGCTAAACTGTAGGAATCAGGCAATACTAATAATTTGAGCATTACAGAAAACAGAATATCTTAAAAATTATTTGTATCCATATTTTGTATTTATATCCCAAATATTTACCAAACCAGCAGCCAAATTAAAATTACTTTTCATAAACTGCTAGCTGAAAAGTTAAAAAGACAAGGTAACTGTACTTAAATTTACTTTTTAAAATATATTTTGTTGATTATGGAGTTACAGTTGTTCATTTTCCCCCTTTTATTCCCCTCCGCCCTGCATACCCCATCCCACCCGCATTCCCCAAATTTAGTTCATGTCCATGGGTCATACATATAAGTTCTTTGGCTCCTACATTTCCTATACTATTCTTAACCTCCCCCTATTTTCTGCCTGTCATTTATGCTATTTATTCTCTGTTCCTTTCCCCACTCTCTCTCACCCTTCCCCTCCCCCACTGATAGCTCTCTGTGTGGTCTCCATTTCTGTTCCTGTTCTAGTTGTTTGTTTAGTTTGTTTTTGTTTTTAATTTAGGTTCAGTTTGTTAATAGCTGTGATCTTCTTTTTCTAGACAAGTCCCTTTAACATTTCATATAAAAAGGGCTGGGTGGTAACGAACTCCTTTAACATGACTTTATCTGGGAAGCACTTTATCTGCCCTTCCATTCTAAATGATAGCTTTGCTGGATAGAGTAATCCATGGATGTAGGTCCTTGCCTTTCATGACTTGGAATACTTCTTTCCAGCCCCTTCTTGCCTGCAAGACTTTTTTTTTTTTTTTTTAGAAATCAGCTGATAATCTAATTGGAACTCCTTTGTAGGTAACTGTCTCCTTTTCTCCTGCTTTTAAGATTCTCTCCTTCTCTTTAATCCTGGGTAATGTAATTATGATGTGCCTTGGTGTGTTCCTCCTTGGGTCGAACTTCT
>PVKM010027566.1:0-18708 GCA_004027735.1 Carollia perspicillata
GAACAGCAGCACTCTCTGTACCTTTTCTCTCTTATTTCATTTTGAGATTCACCTTTTCTGAGCAGCGTTCCATTTTTAAGGCCAAAGTCAGTGCTCATTTTAAGTCCAAAAATACGCATTTCTTAATGGCAATGGATGTTTACAATCACACGATGTTGACACTTGAGGAAGCATTAGCCGCCATCTGAGGTTTCCCCCACAGCAGATCAAGAAACCCCGGTTCAGGGAGGGAAAGTAATGGCCTAACTTGGTCAGGAACAAACGAGATCGGGAAACTGGATCCACATGGGAGCAGCGGAAAAGTCACACGCAGGCAGGTCCACCTTAACTTAAACTTGACGTTCCTCTGTTAGTCTTCCTTTCATGATCCAGTTGCAGGCTTCGGGGCCCCAATACCCCTAATCGCTCTTCTGTGGGACCCTCACACTGCAGCGTCGGGTGGGCCGACGTTGCTTAGCCCACAGCTGGTCTCGCGTGTGCACACTGTGAACACCTCAGCTTTGTGTCTGTGGTCTCACAGCCTGATAACTAAGTGCTCTTTCCGATGGCATGGGTGGACAGATTCGGTGCTAAGCAAAGGAATGAAACTAATTTAGCATCTCCAGGACTCTCAAGGGGTTCAGTTTTGGAGCTAAGACCCAGAGCTTTGACGTTTCAGAAGCAGCATTTTATATATAGTGAGCTTCCTTGATTTCAAATGGTAACAGTAGTGGGGCTGGGCCTCTTGAGGAAACAAGTGAGTCAGCAACTCCTAGGTGACAGACTGGGCGTGAGGGGTTGGCTTAAGCAATTACGGAGGCCGAGAGGTTCCATGATGCTAGCTGGAGGCCCACGAAGGCTGGTACCATGATTCTAGTCCAAACCCGTAGGTATAAGAACCAGAGGAGACAATGATTAAGTTCTGGTCCGAGTCCGAAGGCCCAAGGACCAAGACAGCTGATGTCTGAGGGCAGGAGCCGATGAATGTCTCAGCTGAGAGTGAATGAGCTCTTTGGACACCTTTTTGTTCTCTAGCAAGGCCCTCAGCAGAATGGATCGTGCCCATCTGAATTAGCGAGGTGATTTTCTTTTCTCAAATGCTAATTTCTTCTGGAAACACCCTTATGAACAACCCAGACACACTGTTTTATGAGCTCTCTGGGCATCCCACAGCCAGTCAACGTGACTCATGAAATGAACCATCTCAGCAAGCAAGGCCACACATCCCACGAGATAGGACAGTGAAGGGTGCTTTGTCCTACTGGACAGACAGTGATGCTGAGTCTGAGAAAATTTAAGTGGCAGTACAGCTGGACTGTGACACTCCCCCAGGTCAACAATGCACTAGTGCTGGCACCCTGGCAAATCACGGTCTGCAGAGGCAGCCTGAGGCGCCAGTAACTGCCTCTGCCAGTTCAGGCAAGGTGGGGTCCTTTAGTTTTCACATTTGGAGTGGACATGGGTCCTCTCTTCTGCCAAATTAGAGCGTGCTCTGGAATCGAACAATAAAGCAAAACAAAAGATATTCTCCTTGTGGGTGCCAACCTCCCTCTGCGGAGCTGCCCTGTGCGACAGGACATGGCATCATCTTTGGAGGCCAATCAGCTGACAGCAGTCTTTAAAAGTCAGTAGCTGAAAATCAATGCCAAGACAAAACAATGCATTCTGGGGTGTCATATACTGTACACTTGTGCTATCAAGTAGTTATTGCCATCCCAGGAAATTGTGCTTTGAAAGCCATTTCAACTAAGTTAAAATGTTACTTAATATTCAAGACATGCAATGAGCCTTTTATTTTGAACTAAAAGAGGAGGTATGTAACTTTTATTGATAGGAAATCAGTCTCTCCCCATCCCCAATACCTATGCTGAGCAAATATTTAACAAGTTTTGACCTGACCGGATATCATATTATTGGCTTGTGCAGTGATAGCCACGTACCTCACCTCATCCTGAGAGGGATATTGTGGCAGCGTTGTGTTCTATCCACAGACTCATAAAATTCGGTGCAGAATGTCTGTACAGATCAGGGGTTGGCAGTCTTTTCAGAGTCTCTGTTGCAGCTACTCACCTCTGCTGTGGTGGTGGAAAAGCAGCCACAGGTAATATGTAAGTGGTTGGACATGGCTGTGTTACAATTAAATGTTGTGTACAAAAAGAGGTAAAGAGCCGAATTTGTGCTGTGGGCTGTAGAGTGCTGACCCATGGCAGAGAGACGATTCTCGGATGTGTTTATGCTGGCATTACTTGCAACTCAGGTAGTTGGCTAGTGTGTCCAAACCATATCCAGCATTGACATCTGGCAACACTTACGCAAACCTTTAACATGTACTTTGCCTGTCATTTAGGCAAATGTTTTACCCTCACGGTAGTTCTGTGGAAGTCCCTTGAGGGCATGCCCTCGCTATTGGAATAAACCCTGAACAGCAAGTCTGTCCATCAGAAGCACAGGCAATCCATCTTCTTCAATGATCCTCACAGTGGGCTCAACTCTGGTTTACAAGTGAGTCGATGAAAATGCAGGAGAATTTCTATAAATTCTTCAGTTAAATGACTATCCTTGAAGTGTCAGGACTTGTCACTTTTATTGCTAGCATTCAAACCATATTTCCTGTCCCAGAGCAGCAGTGATGGGGCCGCCCGGAGGGGAGCCGGGGGATGGGTCAGAGCTGCTTGTCAGAGAGGCAGACTTGGGTTCGTACTTCTAAGGTGAAGGCTGGATACTTCTGATTCAAAAAAGCAGAAATGCTGTTCCAGTGCTTCACTGCCACAATGTAGGGAAAAACAAAACTTTGCGGCCAGCCACTCCTAAATTCAAATCCTGACTCTACCATTTATTGGTTATATGGCTTTGTATTAAGCCACTTACGATCTAGGGCCTTAGTTAATTTATATGTAAAATGCTTTTTTTGGTAAAGGCAAATGGTAATAATAATAATTGAATATTATACATTATATCACATAAATACTATATCAATAAAACTTTGCCTGGTTCATAGTTGGTACTTATACACTTTACCTCCCTTTGCCACCTCTGTTGCAACTAAACATCTAAACACAGTGCAAGCCATTAGGAGACATCCTTCCCTTATAATCCCATTTGCACATGCATGTGTACCTACAACCTTGAGTTTATGATTGCAGCACAGAATTTGGGGTCAAAATATTAAGAAATGATCATGGTTCTCTACACATCTACTTTGTAATTTTGGAAGGTTGTGAAACCAGATCACTGAAAGGGCTTTTATATCATTCTGCAAATCTTAATCAGATCCAGAGCTTTTTCCATCCATAAAAGGAAATAATCTGTAGAAGAAATAAATAACATCTAAAAATAACTTCGAGCCATTTTCAAATACATACATAAATAAATAAATAATAACACAATACATTTGGTTGCTAAGGGAAACAGACTTTGTAGCTTCACTGCAGCAATAACGAGAACATCGCAAGGCACCCTAAGCAATTAGTTCTCTCCACAATCCGGATAGCCTCGCTACATTTTAAAGCCACCAGAGGCTTCAGAATGTTTCACTTGCTTACAAGAACCAGTCCACCCCACTTCCCCCTCATGCTCCTCCCCAGGCAAGTATGAAAATATGGGTGGGTAGGGGGGAGTATCATTTGGCAGCTTTACTGAGGTCTAACTGGCATACAATAATTCTGTCACATGCACACCCCAGTGAAACCACTGCCACAATCATGACGCTGAATTTACTCATCACGTTTGGTGGCATTTTGATTGCTTACAGTAGGAAGGAAACAAAGTAAGGCCTCACTTAACATCACTGATAGGTTCTTGGAACTGCTGAGAAGCGATGTATAACAAAACAAATTTTACCATAGGCTAATTGATACAAACAAGAATTAATGGTCAATTAATTCTATGGTCAATTAATCTATGACAAGGAGGCGAGAATATACAATGGGGTTACGATAGTCTTTTCAGCAAATGGTGTTGGGAGGACTGGACATATATGTGCAAAAAATGAGACTAGACTGCTTTCTTACACCGTGTGTAAGGGTAAATTCAAAATGGATTAAAGACTTGTATGTAAGACCTGAAACCATAAAACTCCTAGAAGAAAAACATAGCCAGTAAATTCTTTGACATCACTCTTAGCAATACTTTTTGAATGCTTTTCCTCAGGCAAGGGAAACAAAAGAAAAATAATAGGACTGTATCAGACTAAAAATTTTGTGCACAGTGAAAGAAACCATGAACAAAACAAAAAGGCGATCTACTGAATGGGAGAAAATATCTTCCAATGATACATCCAATAAGGGGTTACTACTCAAAACACATAAGGAAATCATACAACTTAATACCAAGACAATCTGAGTAAAAAATGGGCAGCGGACCTGAATAAACATGAAATCATATGCAACATCACTAATCACCAGGGAAATGCAAATTGAAACCACAGTTAGCTATCATCTCACACCTGTCAGAAGGGCTGTCATCAATAAGTCAACAAACAAGTAAGCTGGCGAGAATGTGGAGAAAAGGGAATTCTTGCGCACTGTTGATAGGATTGTTAATAAATTAGTGCAGCCACTACAGAAAATGGTATGGAGGTTCTTCAAAAAATTTAAAAAAGAACTACCATACGACCCAGCAATTACACTGCTGGCTATTTATCTGAAGAAATCCAAAACACTAACCCAAAAAGATATATGCATCCCTATGTTCAC
Source organism: Carollia perspicillata (assembly GCA_004027735.1). Taxonomy (NCBI): domain Eukaryota; kingdom Metazoa; phylum Chordata; class Mammalia; order Chiroptera; family Phyllostomidae; genus Carollia; species Carollia perspicillata. Next base: position 4,674 of record PVKM010027566.1, read on the forward strand.
TGCAGCCTTATTTATAATAGCCAAGATATAGAAGCAACCTAGTATTCATCAAAGATGAGTGGATAAAGAAGATATGGTATATGCACACATGGTCTATTACTCAGCCATGAATCTTGCTGTTTGAGACAGCATGGATGGACCTGGGGGGTATTGTGCTAAGTGAAATAAGTCAGTCAGAGAAAGACAAATACCATATGATTTTACTTATATGCTGAATCTAAAAAATAAAAGAAATAAACAAACAAAACAGAAACTCATATAGAGAGAGAGAACAATTTGATGGTAGCTAGATGGGAGGAGTTTGGGGAGATGGGTGAGAAGGTGAAGGGATTAAGAAGTACAAATTGGTAGTTAACAGAATACTTACAGTGATGTAAAATACAGCATAGGGAATATAGTAAATAATATTCTAATAATTATGTATGAAGTGAGATGGGTACTAGATTTATTGGGGTGATCACGTTGTAAGTTATATAAATGTCTAATCACTATGTTGCATGCCTGAAACTAATATAATATTGTATGTCAACTGTAATTGAAAAATAAATTGTAAAAGAAGATAGTGCCTATGAAGACCTTAATTATGTGCTCCTTATTATAAAATATCTCCGTGTCATGTATAATTTAGTTGCTAAATAAACATAACTCTAATATTTAAGATTAATTTTAAAATCACTTGGAATTTCATTAGTTGTAAGGATCATGTAATAAGTTTAAGAACAAAATTTGTATTTACTTTCCTCTATTTTTTAAATTTATTTTAATTGTTCAAATACAGTTTTCTGCTTTCTCCCCCCAATCCTACCCACCCCCTCAGCTCTCCCCACCTCCTTCCCATTTCCAACCCCCCCTTGTTATTGGGTATTTACTTTCCTTTAAAATGGGAAGTAATGTGCTAGGTCTGTAGTTCTCCAACTTCTTTGTGTCTTGAATCATCTCGAGGGATTATTGCAACAGATTTCCTGGATCCCACCTACAGTGTTTCTGATTTAGCTGATTTAGGGTGAAGCCCAGGAACCTGAATTTCTACCAAGTTCCAAGTGATGCTGAAATTGAAGGTCTGGGGACCACATGTTGGGCTACACTTTCCCCAGTGCCTGTCAATGGTTTGCTCTGTTGACTGGACATGTAAGTAGAAGAGATCAGGAAGGCAGGGGGCACCCTGCCCTTCTTTATAAACCATCTTTAACTCTAATGGCTCCCACCACCATGACCTCACTGCCAGCCCCCTCCCAAAAAAGGCCTCCATTCCTTTTTCTTTGTAGATGAAGCAACAAGTAAGGTTGACATGCCTGGGAAGAGGCCCTAGAAACCACGAGAGCTGGTACATCCTGAAAACACATCTATAGGAATTATGAGTCTAACATCATATGAAAAGATTAAGATAAGATCATGGCCTCCTGATTTTAAAGAGAAAAAAGTGTAGTTAATGCATATATTTTGGAATTATAGACTGTTAAAACAAAAACACTGAACAATTTCTAGCTATGGAAAAAAGAGTAGCGTCATGAGCAAAGAGGATTGTATCTTAGGTGTTGGGACTGTCCATTTTCTGCATGGAAACTGGTTTGTGCACCTGCTAAAGGACCCTAGAGAAGCAAACTTCAAAAATGCTGACAGATAAACTTTATTCTTTAGCCAAGAGCCTTTGCAGGAAAATGAGGCTGCCTGGATTCATAGCTGACTTTCATTTCTTTACGGGCTCCTTTGTGACTGCAGGGCACAGTCACGTAAAGGCTTTATTTCTGGGCAGTTGGCACTAGACATACAGATAAATGTAAGTAGCATTCCTCTGGAGATTAAAAAAATAACAAGGCAATGAGAACACTAAGAGTAAAAGTGTCACCTCTGCCACGGTCACACAAGTCCAGTAATACTGAGCATTTTACATATATATGTCTCTTGGCCCTCTGTATGTCCTCCTTGGAGAAGTATCTGTTTAGGTCCTTTGCCCATTTTTCAATAGGATTGTTTGTCTTCCTGGCGTGGAGTCATGTGAGTTCTTTATATATCTTGGAGATTAAACTCTTCTCCAATGTACCATTGGCAAATATGTTCTCCCATACAGTGGGTTCCTTTTCATTTTATTTTTTTTGAAATAAACAAATCAAGATATTTTATTTATTCTTAATAAATATAGCAAAATCAGAACAACTCTTTGTTTCTATTACACAGACTTTAATTTTTTGCACATTGTTCCTATATCTCGTTTCAAAATTTATAAATCGATGGGATTATCAAGTACCTTTTTTTGTTGTTGTGCCAGTACAGTTGTCTCCTTTTTCCTGCCACTACTTCCGGTGCCCCACCCACCCCTACCTCCCACCCTCAATCCTACCCCTCCCGACTTTGGCTTTGTCTATGGTGGTTTCTTTAGTTGTGCAGAAACTTTTTGATTTGTTGTAGTCCCATTTGTTAATTTCTTCCTTTGTTTCCAGTGCCTTAGGAGACATGTTGGCAAAAGTATTGCTACATGAGATATCTAAGATTTTACTGCCTATGTTTTCCTCTAGGATTTTTATGGTATTGTGCCATAGACATAGAAAAAATGCTCAACATCACTAGCCATCAGAGAGATGCAAATTAAAACCTCAATGAGATATCCCTCACACCTCTCAGAATGGCCATCATCAATAAGTCAACAAACAAGTGCTGGTGAGGATGTGGAGAAAAGGGAACCCTAGTGCATTGTTGGTGGGAATGCAGACTGGTGCAGCCACTCTGGAAAATAGTATGGAGTTTCCTTACAAAATTAAAAATGTAACTGCCTTTTGACCCAGTGATTCTACTTCTGGGAATATGTCCAAAGAATCCCAAAACACTAATTCAAAAGAATACACGCACCTCTATGTTCATAGTGTTATTTACAATTGCCAGGATTTGGAAGTAGCCTAAGTGCCCATCAGTAAATGAGTGGATCATTAAACTGTGGTACATTTACACAATGGAATACTATGCAACAGCAAAAAAGAAGGAATTCTTGCTTTTTAAGACAGCATGGATGGAACTGGAGATTATTATGCTAAGTGAAATAAACGAGTCAATGAAAGACAAATACCATATGATCTCACTTCTAACTGGAATCTGATGACCAAAATAAACTGACAAGCAAAATAGAATCAGAGGCACAGAAACATGGAACAGACAGACAGCTGTAAGAGGGGAGAAGGGAGGTGGGGAATGGTTGAAAGAAGGTGAAGGGATTATTCAAAGAACGTGTGTGAATGACCCATGGACATGAACAGTGGTGAGGGGATTGACTGTGGGAATGGGGGTGGGGTGTTGAGCTGGGAGAAGAAGGCAAAGGGGAAAATTGGGACAACTGCAACAGCATAATCAATAAAAAATAAAATAGAATAAATAAATAACTGGGAAAAACAAGTCCAGTAATAACAAAAGTGACTCATTTTGAAGACACATTTTAAAAAAAAATGTGTCCTACAGGTCAATCTTCAGAGTCTCAAAGACAAAATAATTACCTCCAACCCTCAACATGAAATTTTTTTCTTTGCTAGACCATTTTCTTTATTTGCTAGATCATGAATAAACATATTTAGGTAAAAGCAGAGATATTATATTAAGAAAATACATTGTATTTAGAATCAAACATGTATATAAAGACATCCTGTCAGTAGTGGTGGCATTTCCAATTTAATCGTGATTACTTCTCTTCCTACACTATGCTTGTACTAGAGTTAAACTAATGTTTATTTACTTTATTTTGGTAAAGTAGACATAACAGAAAGCTTACTATGTCAGCTGTTTTATGTGTACAGTGCTGCATAATTGAGTACATTTACAGTGTATAACCATCATCATTATCCAGTCTCAGAATTATTCGTTGAACTGATTTTTCCCTCCAAAATACAATCAAATTAGAGGAGGCATATATAGGTAACTTGGGTGGTTTTGCAAATATGGTATCAAAATACAGGGATTCTCATAAGGTTTCTTGAGGAAAGATAAATTGAAAGAGCTAAGTTTAAAAGGGAGCTATAAGAGTGAACACAGGTGGAGGGCCCTACTGTTCCCCACCTTCTGCAGCCCATCTTTTAAATTAGGTGTAACAACCACCTAGCGCCAGCTGCTGCTTCTTGGGTGCCCTCTTATTCTGAGCCCACGCAGACATCACTCTCTAATGACTGCACTCTTTCCCACTGAATCTCAAAGTCTTTCTCCATATGGTCTTTCAGGCATTATCACAACTAATTACAGCTGGCTCGCAGGACGAAGCCTATTTACCATCTCCATGTAGAAAATGCAAGCCACCTGATGCAACAGAAGGTAACCTGTTGGGTTGCTTCGGGCCTGCTCAAGGTCCAGCATATACATCAGTACATTGCACATGCACTGGCAGAAAAGTCTTCAATGTGGGGATGTAGCAAGGAAGGTTCTACAGCATGGAAATCATCACACACACAAAAGTCTTACCTGGGCAGGAACACACTTTCCACCACGTAGAAGTCTTGCATGAGAACATCTCGGTCTGGCTTGGAAGTGAGATTACCCACAGTGTACCCTATTCCCAGCTGGATAGCACCTTTGATGGCAGATGATGCGGTCTGCAAAGCAAACACGGGCCTCAGAATTAGCCTCCATAGTCAGGCCTTGTTCAATGTCACCAGCAGCAAAACAGGAGTTAGACTTTCTTTGTTGTTCCTAAGCAATGAGGACGCTGGGTTTGGGAAAATGATAGGCTGCTTCTCTGATGGGGAATTGATCTCAAATGTTAATGACCCGTCTTGTCATGCAGTTGTGTTCACGGTAATCTTTCCTACCAATGTTTTTGAGGGCAAATTATAGTCCCAAATCCCCATCTTTCTTTCATTTGTAACTTAGAAACTTGGTAAGCACTTTCAATATGTAGCATCATAGTTTATAGCAAAAGATAAATGGTGCACTCACTTTTTAAATAAAAATCAGGAGTCCTATAATAAATCTATGGATCAGGAAGAATATTTTATCTTCATAAAAAATGAGAGCAAAAATAACTTAAGTCTTCAGAAGACACAAAATTTAATTTGGAAGTTGCTTACTAATATTGCTGTGGATCCATAATCAAAATTCCCTAAACTGATCTGTGATGAAACACAGCACTGGATCACCAGTGTTTCCAATTTACTGTTTCCAAATTCATTCATAATTAAATTGACATAATGTTAACTGGGGAATTATTGTCACATATATATGTATATGTGCTATATATACATGTGTGTATACATGAATATATGTATAAATGTGTATATGTGTACTTTTAACTAATATAAAAGGGGATATAGAAGAACCAATTTAGGAAAATTTGAATGCATTCTTCTTAATGTTTAAAGTTTGTCATATTTTTATGCCTTGCTGTGCCTAATGTAGTACCACGTATACAGAGAAATCTAAATAAACCCTTAACTCGGTGGTTCTCAATCAAGAATATTTGGCATCGCCCGAAGACATTTTCTGGTTGTCATAACTAGGGCTGGTGGTGTTACCAGTGGCCTCTGGTGAGTAGAGACCAGGGACGCTGCTAAACATCCTACGATGCACAGAACACCTTCTTGTCAGAAAGAATTATCCGGCCCAACTACTAACAGTGCTGAGGTTAAGAAACACTGACTTAAATGAATATAATTAAAATCATCTGTTTTGTAAAACAAACCTTTCTTTTTGAGTTAACATTTTTACTTTGCAACCCCACCCTGGCCAACACATGCTTTATGCTTTTTTATTTTTTCACACTTTCAACATCAAGGAGCATATCTCTTTTCTTGAAAAAGATGTATCCTCTTGATTAGACCATAGCACATGGTCTTGGGACAACTTCTACCTTTTCTGGTGGTCTCTCATTTCTTCACTGACTTCTCCTTCTATTTGCTATAATTTCAGTGTCCCTAAAAGTCTGATCCTTGACCTTCAGATTCCCTTATTATGTAGATAAATCAAAGCATTCTTCATGGCTTCAAAAACTGTCTCTATGCATATGGCTCTCAGACCTTTTAAACCTATTTGGATGCTGTTCTATCATTACACATACAGTAAATACAAAACCAAACTAATATTTTACCACTTTCCCACCCCACCCCTAAGACTGGTTTCTTTTCCTAAGGCACTGTAATCCTCAGTCACCCTAGGCTGAACCTCAAACAAACCCCATCTAGCCCAATAAACACTTGTCACCCGAAATGGCCACAATCAATCAATCCTGCTCAGTCACCTCCACTATTCCTTTCCCATGCAGTCATCATTTAATTGATTTGCTTACTGCACTGCAAATATTAGAGTCCTTAGTCTGAGGACAACCACCCACTACCTGCCCTCCTCCCTGCAGGAGGTGGAAAGATGCTTCGTGGTTTTCTTTTTTCACAGGCCTTTTACATAAGATTACAGAGCAGCAAGATGGCAAAACACTGAGACTCAAGCCCATAGTGCAATGAGTGCTAAAAAACAAAACATTTGCTATTTTAGTACTCCCTCTCTGAGCTCTGCAACACCACCAATCGGCATTGCTGACCTTTTGTACCAACAGCTCTGACTTGACATGATTTTCTTCATTCTAAGCTCACATAAAAATTCAAAGGGCATCTCTTTTCCTAGCCATCACTCAGAGTAGTATGGCACACAATGTGACATCAGTACTTTTCCAGAGGACCCAGACCCAAAACCTTCTGTTCCAGACCTATCAGCAGACTCACAGGCTCTCAAAGTGTGCTTTTCCCCTCCCCACACCCCTTCTAATTCTGCTTTCCAAACTACCTGTATTTCTGCTTAATTCAGTCATTTAACACGTCTTGGGCTGAAACACCTGTCAAACAGATGGAGTACCCAAGTCCTTGTTGCCCCCCACCTCCCGGCAATACAAGGCAGGCAAGATTGTAGGAGTCTGTATCTGGTGTTTTTGAACTTTAGGAAGCATGAGGGTCACTGGGACACAGACTGAAGGCAAAACTGCGGAGACAGTAAAAACAGCAGTGGTTTCCAGGGGTTGACGGAGGGGAGGGACCATTAGGCAGACCACAGAAGATTTTCAGGGCCAGGAAAATACTCTGTGGGATACTGTAATGGTGGTACACATCATTATACATTTGTCTAAACCCATGGAGTGCACAACACCAAAGGTGAACTCTGATGTGAACTACGCACTTTGGGCGATTATGACATGTTAATGCAGGTTCACCCGTTGTAAGGAATGCACCGCTCTGGTGGGGCCTATTGACGGTGAGGGAGTCGGCGCATGTGCAGAAGGTATATGGGAACTCTCTGTAGCCTCCTCTCAGTTTTTCTGTTAACTTGCACTACTCTAAAAAAAGTCTTCAAAAATGGGCATTGAAAACCAAAACTAAAATCAAAAGCAAAACCAAAAAACAGATTGATAGGTTGTAGCCCAGAACTCCTAACTCCCAGAACTCCTCCTGGGTTGTAGCCCAGGTCTGGGGTGAGGCTCGAGAATTTGCTCTTGCTCTGAAACAACATTTCTCCTACGGTATCAGCTTGCATTCGAGTCCCTGAAGGAATAAGGTTTTGGAAAGGACCCTGTTGGCATCTGTTTAGTTAAAACAAAGAGCAGAGTTGTAATACTATTACTTTTGCCTTCAGGTTCCTTAAAATTTGAGTGCTCCGATGGAGAAATAATAGAAATGGCAAAAAATTGAATCCTTTTTGATCGAGTATTTGTTACAAGGTACTTGATGGATATTACGACAATTATTATCACAATCCATCATAACCACGGCACATACTTATGTAGTGTTTACTATAGATGACAGGCACTGTTTTAGGTGCTTTTGGGGATATACAGTCTTTTACCCTCACAACAACCCCATGACGTAGGTACTATTATTACCTCCATTTTACTGACTCAGGAAGCTTTGGTCACTTCCACGAGCACACTCAGTGGAGGTGGAGGTGGGGCTCATACCCAGGCAGTCTGGCTCTGGAGTCCAAGTTATTTATAGACAGGTACACTGCCGCCTCTGTGAGAGTCTCTAAACTCATTGAACCCTTTCAAGGACCCTACAAATTAGCAAGTCACACCCATTTTACAGGTGGAGGATTTTAAGGCCAGCAATGTTAAGTGACTCACCCTGGTCACACTGCTAGTGTGTGGTAGACTCTGGCTGCAAAGCCCACAATGCTATCACATCGATTTTTCCAAAATGAACCTAGCTAGAATCAAAGTTGGAAGTTCTCTTTAAAGTCTGTTTGACCTCAGCAAAAGTAGCAGCTTTGTGGGAGCCATTCCTTTTGATGAAGTAGAGATAGAATATTTTATTTGCTTCTAATCACATACAACCATAGGTGAGTCCATGGGTTGTATAGTAAACCACTTGGTAAACCTGTACAAACACCAAAAACAGGAGGAAGTATTAACACAAGGAGATATTTTGCTGCCACAGGAGGAATGACACCTTGAGGTTCCCTTCTCCCCGTTTCTGTGTAGGGTTAAATGCTTTAGCCTTGGTGTATCTGGGTGTAGTTCAAAAGCATCTTGTCTACCGCAAAACAATGTCTGGTTGTGTTCACTGGGTGTGTGGTTTCTTGAGTGACAGGAGTAGAGGCCCCATCACCTGACACTGTCCCCCTGGACATTAGGCATGTGGCAGCAGGTAGGCAATGCTATAGTATTTTCTACCAAATCACTCCTGAGCAAGATGGGCTTTAAGACTGGAAAACTGAAAGGCTACCTGGAGTGTCTCTGTTTAGCAGATGAGGAAGTCCTGGTGATGGTGATGACAAAGACCCTTCTGTGTACTGCCTTCCGTGGTTGCTCTTCTAGAACCAGCAGTTCTTTCCCTGTGAACTCTGGGCCAGTAGCCCTCTCCTCCTTTTGAGGGGATACCCACCAGCAGACTAGCTAGTCTGCAGGGCTTCAGCAGCTTCACTCACACACACACACACACACACACACACACACACAGCCCTTCCAATTTCCCCTGCATGGCTTTGTGTAGGCTCTCAAGTGCTGAGACATGGTTATTTTTCTTTCTAACTCCAAAGGGGGACCTTTGACTCCTTTAAAACATACAGCTCCAGATTTCAGAACACAGCAAAACAGTCTATTTTTAATTCAGGATTTTTAAAGGGCTAAATGAAGGCAATAAGCCTGGATACTAGAAAAAAAATCTCTAAAACATCTGATGCTTGGATAGAGAACTATATAATATCACCAAAGCAAATCACAAACATTTACTTCCATAGCTCCTTTTACTAACCCAAATAATAAGAGGAAAATTAATGCCGGGTTACCTCTGTGTAATACATTATATTTTCGGAAGCACTATTTTTTTAATGATGGCATTTGATCATTACAGTTGTTACACAGGTAGGGTTTATAAGGCACAATTTATAGGTAAAGGAACTGTGGCTTTGGGAGATTAACTTGACCTAAGTTCCTTTTCTAGTGTGTGACAGAGGCAGGAAAGAGTGTGGTAGAGGGCCCCCAGTCCCGTGCTCCCCTATTGCACACTGCGCTAGCTGTCTGTCCTCCGAGGAGATGAACCTGACTGAAGCTGAGCAGTGCCTGAACAACGAGATAATGATGACAGTAACAATAAGACTAAACGTCTACGTATACCTGCTGTTAGGGAAGTAATGATCCCGACAGCAGTAAGATTTTAATAATCTTACATTTGTTACAGGAAACTGCTTTCTACAGCACAATGCCCGTGAAATTAGATCACTTAATATGCCATTTGCTATCACTGCCTTTAAAAGGAAGTATTAAATATTTTATGTCCACAGCATTTTTCAGCCCTAAGGTGTTCTGATGAGCTAATTATGAGATTACAGCCAATATATATGTTGCCAGTGTTTTTTAAAAGTAAAGATATAATTGCTGTCACTGCCTTGCTTGAAACCCTCTAAAGGTCCCTACTATCCTGCCTGTAGGATTAAGACCAAAATCCCTTAGCCCAGTGTGAAGCCCATCTTATTACTTCCGGCCTACATCCCACTGACTCCTGCATCCTTGAATAAAAAAGATCCCAAACGCACTATCCCCTTGGAGCAAACTGACCTTACAAGTCCCTGAACCCCTAACAACTGCATATGAAATTTTCTGCTTGTGTATATTTGTCCCAAGAAGTGGGGTGGGGAGGACCCAATACTTTCTCTTTTACTCAGAAGGTTCATTTCTCCCAAAACACAGATATAGAGAGTCTAATGATTAATTAGAGATGTTCACTGACAAGGCACCTTAGACTAGGCCATAAAAAAGGGGCTCAGTATCACTTCTTAAAAGCAAGAGGAGGCCATCCTTGTCCAGCCAGGAAAGACCTACCCCTCGCCTCATTTCTATAGCTCAAGTTCAGCTCCAGCCTCTCCCTCCTGACTCTGAACTTATACTCAAGAAGAAGGCATGGACTTGTTACTCGTCCCCAGGATGGAATTCAGGAGAAAGAAAGGAACAGACTGCATGAAACTGGTTGCAGGACTATGGCAATGAGATAGTTTGCTGGCAGGCAACCCTAGTGTCATCCAAATAGAAGAAGTCGAGACCACATCTCGCCTTCACGTTTGTCAAAAACACTTCTCCAGTCCCTCCTTGCATTAGTTCCTATGGCTGCTGTAACAAAGTCCCCCCCACACAGTGTCTTCCAACAACAGAAACTTAATATCTTACAGTTTGGGAGGTCAGAAGTCCTAAAATCAAGGTGCTGGCAGGACGAATTCTCCCGGAGGCTCTAGAGAAGGATCCATTTCCTCGCCCTTCCAAGCCTCTGGAGTTCACATTTCTTGATGTGTGGCCCCTTCCTCCAACGCCAACACCAACAGCATCTTCAAATCTATCTCAGTCTATCTTAATCTCTTTCGATCTCTCTCTGTCTCTCAGCTCTGCTTTTAACACTTCCCATTCTAACTCTGGCCCTCTAGCCTCCCTCTCATAAGTACCCTTGTGATTGATTACCTTGGATCCACCTGGATACTGGCCCCCACCCCCTGTGCCCAGCCTTGAGATCCTTAACTGAAAACACCTGCAAATTCCTGTTAACAAGGTAAGGAAACATAGTCACAGGTTCTAGGGATGAGGACTCAGGCATTTTGGGGGGCTCCATTATTCTGTACATCACACTCTGCTATTTCAAGGCTGACATCAGCATTTTTCCAGTGTTGCCCCAGGCAAAGAGAATAACACCCCTCAGATGCTGTTCATTCTTTTAACAAGGATCTGAGAATTTTCAGTGAGCTCGGCATTGTGCTAGGTGTTGGGGAAAGCATGAACCAAAAAAGGGACATGGTTCTGGGTCTCATGGGTGTTTCTAGTCTAGTGGGGGAGAGACACTAAACAAACAAAGGTACAGATACACAGTGATAATGTTGTCAGGGACATAAACTACAAGGTGATGTGACTGAGGTTAAAAGGGTGAAGATCCACTTTAGGATGTTAGAGTTAGGAGAGGTCCACCCGGGGAGTGATGTGCAGCCTGGGACTTGACAAGTGAGTATGGGCTGATAGGTAGGTCATATCAACAAAGGCTGGCTTGTGTATCCACCATGTGCCAGGCATTCTTCCACATATTGGGGATATAGGAATGACCTGGCCAGAATCCTTGCCCTCAAAGAATTGAGAGTCACATTAGGAGGTTAGGGGAGTTGATTTTGAGGCATAGAGAAGCAGCAGTCCAGGGACCCAAGAGCAAAGCATTGTGGGTAAACTATGGTTACTAATAGGGAGAGCATCGGAACCAGAGGCTGGAAAGTCGGGAGGATCTAGATCTGGGTCTTGCAGGCCATGTTCAAGGTTTGATGTGTTTCAATGAGGGAACTGCATTCTAATGTGGCTGCTGTGTAGAGAACAGATTGGAGGGCCTTTGTGAGGGAAAGCGGGCAGGGGGCCAGTTGTAGTGGTTCATACTGAGATGTGGATGGCTGAGAGTAGTGTGATGAACAGGGAGACAGAAGAGTTGAATTTGAGAGACATACTTTGCAAGGAGATAAATGGGACTTGCTATGAGCTAGAAGTGAGAGAGAGAGAGAAGCACTAAAATGATTCTTGGTGCTTTCCTTGAGCAATTGAGAGGACTGAGGTTGCTTGACTGAGTTGGGGAGACAAGGAGGAACATGTTTTTGGGGGAAAGATTAAGAGTCCCATTTGAGATGCCAATGAGACATCCAAATGAAGCCATTAAGGTACAAGTCTGGAGATTAGAATAGAGGTTTGGAATAAAAATTTGAATTTGCATTTTTGGCATATAAATGGTATTGAAAACCAACAGGCTGGATGAGTAACCTAAGGAGAGTGGGGAATGTTCTAGAGGGGCCCTAAGCACCATCAACATTTCAAGATCAGACAGACAAAGGAGAACCTTTGGAGGAGATTTAGAAGTGACCACATGAGTGGGAAGAAAATTAGGAAAACATGGCTTCAGAATAACCAAGAGAGGAGAATTTGAAGAAAGGAGTGACAACCATCTCAATGAGTGGCTCTTCCATGTGATAATATGAATGTTACAAGTTGATGGAAAATCAACAGCTATGCATTAAATTTGCTAAATATTCTTTTCTCATTCATATCATTGATTCATACATTAAGTCCAAGTCTAGATCTAGAATATTTGACGAAAGTTTTTGATAAATAAACTCCAGTCAAATTATGGCTTCATTAAACCATATTTTTAGAATGTTCCATCTCTTTAAAATATTGTTTAAAAGGTAGAATATAAAATAATAAAGAAAAAGTTCATTATTCTGAACAAGAAAAACTTATAAATGTATTGATATACAACCATAGAGGAAAATGAGATAGGAAGGAAATATATTTAAGTATGATGATTATATTGGGTGATTTTTATTTTCAAGACTTGCACTTCTCAGATTTTCAAAATTTTGTGTTATATGTAAGAAAAGAAATATCCTCCAATGAAGGTACCGTTACTATGTTCATGAGGACATTCTGAGGGATGACAAAGGCATGTTTGGGATGCGTTCATCTTTTTATCTTACTTTCTTTTAGGTCAAGGCCTCCATGCTAGAAAGCCATGTGCCTGTTACACTCCTATGAAGTGCAATCCTGATCAATCCTGATCAAGTTTATTTTTGTCTCCCACTCTCCCTCTAAATTTAGTCCAGGCTTCGATCACCCCCTTCCTGTGGATGCAATGTAGGGCAGGGCTTGGGCTGCTCTGGTGACTCTCCAGATAAAAGGTCCTTTGCTCATTTCTATTCTCTGGTCATTCAAAATGGTCTCAGGTAGCAGTATGATTTGTCTAGATTACTTACAACGAAACTTTAAATATACTTTCAGTAGGCATCCCCCTACACTGCCCCAGATGGCCTGGCACAAGCTGGCCGCCAGCAGTGGGAAGGGTTGGGGGCTTCTCTTCTCTTTCTGACTGTGTGCTGAACGAGCAGGAAATGTCTCACCGGAAGAGTACCGTTAAGATGTCTCTGGCACTCACAAGACTCCCCGTGTGTGTGCATCTCCATCTCTGTGGAATGCTTTCTCAGATCTGCACTTATCCTCTCCACATGGCAGTTGTATTCTCACCTTCAGGGGGAGAACACCTCCCTGACTGCTTGTTCCATGTGTTCTTCCAGGCCTCAGAGGTGACCACCGATCAGCTTAATCTCCATCTCTGTGCCTTCAACTGGTCACAGATCATTTATCCTGAAACTCTGGGAATCAACAAGCAGTGCCCAGCCCCCAATTCCGCAAGAACCCCCTGTTAGTTTTGCCACTCTCAGAGCAGCTGGCAGACAATTCTCTTTTCTTCCAATTTCCCAGAAAATACCATGGCCTATTGCATTCCCCAGGCTCCAGCGAACCCATATCACATTCCAGAGTGGTCTCCCTGAAGCCCCCTTCCCTAGGCTGGACAGGATGGACAGGCCCTCTTATGGGAATTACTCAGGCCATATCAACGACTCTCTCCAGAATTCCTTTTCAGTCTCCATATCTCACAGCAGACCGGCCAAGCTGTTTCACAGACCTGGGTGATCACTAAACTGGACTTAGTTCCACCCCTCCCCCAAATTCTTCATGGTGGGCTGGCACCTGACCTTGCAATGTGATTAAAATTCTTCCACCCTTTCGGTTTATAGAGTCCTAGAC